>CAUYRH010109775.1:0-75345 GCA_963574655.1 Perodicticus potto
TTTGGTTTTTTTTTTTTTTTTGTAGTTTTATGTTCTATGGGTGATTATTCTCATCAGAGAATGATGTCAGGTTTGGATTCTGAAAGATATCTTTTCTCAAATTATTATAAATTACTACTCTTTGCCAAAACATCTTTTCAAAGATATATGCATCTTTCTCCTAGTCATCATTACGAAAGGATTCCAAGTTATAGCATGAATTGGTGATGGATCTACGTATGACATAGTGGCTTGCTTTGCAAATTTATTTCCTCATGGTATTAATTCATTCATTTGCTCAGTCACATTTCTGTTCAGTAATTATTTAGTGAGTGCCTACTCTGTATCACACACAATTGTAAGTACTGCAGTACAACTTTGCACATTTTCCAAAATCTCATTATAGCAGCGTTTACTACTCCATACTGGGTTGAGGTAGCAATATTTACTTTTTAACATTTTCCTTAGAAAACATGCTTCAAACAATTGTTATCCTTTGATTGTTTCAGACAAAGGTATTCTCTCTAGAGAGCAATTAAATATCACCAAAATGCTATATGATTCTGTAATAATCTAAACCTCATATGAAGATAAAAGGCTTAACACAGATATAGAAATATAAATTAACCTAGTGAGAAAAGAACACAATTATTGATTGGATATGAACCTTGATTATGAGTCGGTAGCAAATAGTAAAAGAGGGATAATGATCCATTACTAAATAGAAATAATTTAGCTTGATTATTCCTGCATTTTCAAGAGCGGCAAGATCAGCCGCATGCAGACAAGTGGTACGGAGTTGTTGTGAATTAAATGTAATGATGTTGCGATTATATTTAAGATATCATAATCTCATTTAGTCCCACAGAGCTGAAAGTATGTGCTCTCATGAATAATAATCACCTTATAATGCTTTTTGTTGTAATATGAAATTATATATAAGCTTCTGAATTTTCTTCCAGTTGAAGAGAGTTTTACCCTTTGTGCTCTTACCATTGGTGGTTAATATGGTGCTCTGTGCATGTAGATGAAATGTCTGATATAATTCATCATGTGAATGGTGTGAGTATGTGTGTGTGATGCCTGTATTGCGTAATTTTAGCCAAATGAAACTTGGTTGGTAGGATTAGCAAGTGATGAACTGCCTAAGATTTAAAAAGCAAATGCCCTTAAAATCCTTAAAAAATAAACAAAAACAAAATCATTCAATTTATAGTCCTTGGGTCAAGAAAATCTTTTGGTACTGAGTTGCCCTTTACAAGTTATATATTGAATTTCACGAGTGCTGCCTGAGAGCTATTTGTAAATAAGTTCTGAGTTTGTTTTATTATACTGAGTTTCCATGTCATTGAAAATATTGTTTTCCTACACATGACATCTTTTTTCCCATAATTTATTTCTTTAGGTCATATCTGTTTCTGCTTTTTCTTCTTCTTCTTTTTTTTTTTTTAACCATAGTTACTTCAATGTGAATCATCCATTCAACTCACCAGCACTTCAGGGCTCTCTGCTCATGTGCCGGTGAGTTATCTCAATTGAGTCCACACATCAGACGTGTGGCCCTGGCACATCTGCAAGGCACAAGCCTAACTTCACAGCCACACGGAAGCAGCACTTTCCACTGATAATGTTGTGCAGGAGAGAGAAATCAATAGGGCCCCAGGCAAGCCTAAGGAAACGAGTTAATTAAGGGATGCAGAAAAGAGAAGCATCATTGACAAGTAGCATGATACATTTAAAAGGAATTTTTCCAAATGTATGTAAAACAAACAAAAAAGGTGGTGGAGGAGGGGGCAAAACAGGAAAATAAAAACTATGCTCGACGTTTTCAAAGAAACTCTCATATATTTCCTTTATTTTTAAATAAATTCTAGATAGACGTATTTGTGAGTTAAAGCCTATTAATCATTCAGGGAAGACAATGTGTGAGAGGGCTATTATCAATTCTACAGAAGAATCACAACGTGTTATATCAATCACGCAGTGTGTGCAGGAGCTAAAGTGCAGGAGTTGTAGTTATTCCCACCTCATCCAGAATCCTCACAGAGCCAAGTTACAATCCTCCCTCTTGAAGTTCACTATTCATCCTTTTAGGATAAAATGTGCCAGGTAGGCGATGTTGTTTTTGTAAAGATTTTAACTGGACTCAGTTGTAATGTGCTGTCATGACATGTGATTCCCTGGGTGTAAAGTAAGCATGCAGAATGCAGAGGACATCACACAGCCTGCCTCTCTGTAATCTACCACCCGTCTCCTGATGCCAGGCAGAGCGGATGATGGGTGTTCCCACAGAAACTGCAGCATTCGAAAGGCTCTGCTCATGACATGTCTGTAATCTCTAATTGAAGATGAAAAAACTGAGCTGTGTCCATCCTTAAGAGGGAAACCAAATACCATCTAAGGCTGTCTTTAATTCTAAGTGCTGAATTTTAAAAGATACTGGGAGGCATATCAATGAGGTGTCAGGATAGGCCAGACAAGAGCACTGAAGGAGTTGCGAGGGAAACCCCAAGTTGGCGTCCGTGTTTGCCTTTCTTTGTAAAGTGTCCTCTTTCGTGGTAGAGAGGAGGTGAGGGGAATGGCAAGAGCTTCTTGGAAAGCTGCTTGGTGATCTTATTTCTAATAGTTTCCACTGGGTCTTGACTTCCCGTTAGTGCTGACAGCGTTGCATCTTCCTGCATTTAGCCTCACTTTCTTCTTCTTCCCTGCCTCCTGTATGGTCGTTAACAGCTGGCGTGTCTGTGCCCAGATGCACCTTCTTAAATTCTCTGTCAGGCTGTTTGTACTTTCTGTCCTCTTAGCTTGAAGCACCGACTGTGAACCTTCAAGTGGCCACCTCCGTCTTATCATTCAAGACTCACATACCATGCTCATTACTTCCTCAGAAAGGCTTTACCCAACCTCCAAGCTAAAGCAGCTTTTTTTTTTTAGCAGGTTGTTGCTAGCCGTACTGTCATAACCGATTTCTTAGACTGGCCATACTTTTTACTTGACTACAAATGCTTAGCGTTTGGCAAAAACCTTGTGCTTTAATTTTTCAGTGCTAGACTGTAATGCAATAAACCAAAGGAAACCAGAAAAAAAAAATACGTTGTGTGAAAGGGCTACCAATTTAAAACCAATTAAAGAGAACTATTTCTGTGTGACATGTGTGGTCAGATTGTAGAATTTGGGGCCGGGGGAGATCATGTAGTTGGCTGAGTTTTCCAAAGGTCAGTATAATTTTGTAGTAATTGCAGTGACAACTGAGAGTAGAATAAAAGGCAAACCTTCCCTACCTCCACTGCATAGTAATCTTTACCTTTTCAGGACTTGCATAGCAGTTAGAGCCGTAAGCTTAGAATCTAGCACACGACTACATATGAGCACGTGTTGTTCTCCAATAGTTTTTGGAACGCACGTTTCATCTCCTGCTCTTCTGTTTAATTTCCTGTTGGTTTTTGCTATACTGGTAGGGCTCGCTTTGCAAGAGCTAATATGATAATCAATACAAGAAGGTCATCACTGATCAAATGTACAATCATATATTACTCACTCTAATTTTTAAAAAGTAATTTTAAGTCATTATAGTTTTTTTCTCCCATTGTATCAGCAATGTGAGTGAAGGTACTCTTCACAAGTCTTCAGCAAGTTTTGTTAAGAATTAGTTATTTTCAAGTTTTTGGTAAAGTATCACTTTCATAAAATTAAAAATGTGAGTCTGATATTAACATTAAATGAATATTTCAAAGGTTGTATTCCTCTCCTTATAGTTACAGAACTAGGAAGATGGTAAGGCTGGCATTTATGAGCACTCATTGTAAAAGAATGTCAGAATATGATTGCTAGGATAGGCATGAAATTGGTTAATATCCATCAGAGTAATAATCTATAAACTGTGACATCTTTTTTTCAGCGGAAAAGAAATTATTTGCATGACTACTTGACAGCAAATCTGAAAGTTAACCTATAATATCATTAAGAAGGGGTTGTTTCATAAATAGTAACCATGAAACTTAATAAAATATGTTCCTTTAGATAGATAAATGATCTTATTAAGGGTCTGGTAAATACCAATGGTGGTGGAGGGAGTATCATCTGACTTTTTTATTATTTTCAAGTTTTAAACATTTTTTAACATCACTGTCTTCAAGCATATCAAAATTTAATTATAGTTCACACTCCATTTGCTCTTGCTTTGTTTTGATTGGAAAACAATAATTCTGGCTTGGTGCCTGTGGCTCAACAGGCTGAGGTGTCAGCCACGTACACCTGAGCTGGCAGGTTCGAATCCAGCCCGGGCCCACCAAACAACAATGGCGGTTGCAACCAAAAAATGGCCGGGCGTTATGGCGGGCACCTGTAGTCCCAGCTACTTGGGAGGTGGAGGCAGGAGACTCGCTTGAGCCCAGGAATTGGAGGTTGCTGTGAGCTGTGATGCCACAGCACTCTATCCAGGGTGACAGCTTGAGGCTCTGTCTCAAAACAAACAAACAACAACAAAAAAAAAAAAACCCAATAATTCTGTTCGGAATTCCTTGGAAAATAAGTACGATATCAAATTACTCTAAATATTCTTCTTCCCCCAATGGTGTTTCCATGTTAGAACATCCCCAATGCCATGTGACCTCATAAAATTATGGATTGGCTGTAGCTTATTAATGTGACTCAAATCAGAGATATTTGAAGCTGGGAAAGTGTGATGATCATGCCAATAGAAGGAATGGATGGGTCTGAGATATACCTAGAAAATAAAATCAAAGGCACCTTAGGCCTCATTGAATGCAAAGAAGTGTGAAATAGGAAGGAGCCAAAATTGACAGTATCATCACCCTATGAATAAATATGACTTTTGATATTTTAGGTTTAAGATATCAATGAGACATTGGGTTTAACATGTTGACTAAGCAGTTAGAAATGTGGCTGCTATGGAGCTGGGGTCAGTATTGGAGCCAGACCCCTAAATTTGCCAAGCACCCATTGATCATGGTACTTGAAGCCATAGGAAGTGACTAAAAAAATAGTTCGCTGGAGAGGATTTCCTAAAGATAAATCCAAATTAGCACTAGGAACTCAAGAAAGAAGAAGCAATGAAGAAGGAACAGTGCAGATAACTGAAATGTGGCAATCTATGTGTGCACAAATTAGTTTGAAAGTGTAAACAAAGAAATACAGTATTCCCAACACACATACAGAAATAAATTTTAATTTCCCAAAGATTTATATTAATGCATCTTTCCAAAATAATCCCAATAGTGTTTTAGATAATTCAGCCTCTCTTGTAAGCCCATGAGTGCAAGTGACTATCAGGTCTGTACTCCTCATTTCAAATAAGAACTATTCAAGACCTGACTGTCTGAGAGATTTAGGAAACAAAGGTAAAAGCTGAATTTGAGGGATACTGGTAACCATAATTCAATCAGCCATCAGTCTTTTGGGGGCTTTGAGCTGCATCAGTATGTAATGTACTTAGAGTGCATTTGGCTAAGTTATGTATGCTGTTTGAAGTGGCTATCAGAAACTCTGGAAACCTAACAGGGATTGTTTAACCAGGTACATTTCTTTACAAACAACAGCCGGAGCCATGAAAAACTTACTGTCCAGCTTAAATGTCAGCATTGAACAAAATCCAGGAATAGAATTATTAATACTTATAGGCCAATTTTGCCATTGGACCATTGTATACATATAGCGACTCCCAGGGGGCCACCTCCGTCATCAGTCTCAGTGTTCCATTTACTTTGTCTTTGAGTTGAATGAGGATGATCCTGTGTTGCTTGTTATTCTGGGCACTCACCACATTTGCTGGCCAAATGAAAGCAAAACCTGAGTATTCATCCAGAAATTTTATCCACACTGTCAACATCCCAATAGTTGACTTGACACCAAATATAATTTTGACAAAATTAGAAAAAATCCTGTGGAATGGGTTTATCTCATTTAATTTCTGATGGAGATATTAAAGAATAGTCTCCTTGTCCCCTCTTCCCCTCCCCTTTGCTGTCTCGATGACACAGTTGAGCAGAAAATCAGTGAGCTGGTATACCAGTGAAATCTCCCCTCCTCCAGTGGAATGTACCCAAGTAATTCTTGCATCACTATAAAGCCCTCACTATACAGATAATCTGAGTTCTGCAGTGTGTGAGTTCCACAGAGCTGGTCAGTAGCCACACTGTCAAATTTATGCCAGAGACACTCAGGGTTCTTTGCTCCACACATCTGTAAAGTCACCAACTAACATGACAGTCCAAATGATGGCCATGTTGTGCTACTGAAAAGTTTCCATGTGAGATTCCAGAAAGAAAAACAAGGGCATATTCCAGGATGTTGGCTAAAATATTTTTGCTTTTATTGGGAAATTCTAGTTGGCTGTGGTTTTTCTCCTTAAATATTCTATTTATATATAAACTATTGGGACTGCAATAATAATTTTCCCACTTTAAAAGAAGAATAGAGAATAATATGGCTTTCTTAAGTGGACTGATTTTAATAAATAACAGAAATTTAAAATATATTCACAGATACATGGAAAAATAGTATGTATATGATGTGACATGAAGTGTCTGGCATTATATATATTAAAACACCTGAGTCATCAACCTCAAGGTTCTTTGATTCACATATTGAGAGTTATATGAGGATGGGATATGAAGCCAGGATATAAAAATATATTCTGTTCTAACTTTCTAGAAAAGACTAGAACTTTTCTATGTATATATATACAAAAATCTCTCAAATTGGAAATAATATTCAGCAGTCAACACTGCTGTTTTGTACATGGTTCTTAAATGTGGTAATGTGAATTTAAACCTCCACACCATCTGTATCTACTCTATATAATAAAAAGTTTTATTAAGAAGAGCTCTGTTATAATTAGGAAGTCCTTTGGTTGATAAATAGTTAATATTTAATATTTGATAACAGTTAATACTCTGCATTAATGTGGCCCAGGTAAAGTGGGATCTTTCTTCTATTTCATTCTTTCCTTCTACTCACAAGCCCTCCTGCCCTCCTTGATGTCATATTTAGCCTTACAAAACATTGGAGCCGTCCTGCTTGTAGTACCTGTCACTCATAGATGCTTAGATCCATTGCCTCACTGGATCCTCACCACACAAGTTGATGTTGTTATTCCCATTGTGTAGATGTGAAAAATGAGGCACAAATCAGTAAATTACATGTACCCAAGAACTCTCCAGTGTTAAACAATATTAAAAATGATTCATTCAAACTTAAGCTATCCTTATTTATTTATTTTTTAAGAGAGATAGAATCATGCCTAGGTTGTACCAAAGTGGCATGATCATAGTTCACTGTAACCTTGAACTCTTGGGCTTAAGAGATCCTTCTGCCTCAGCATTCTAAGTAGCTGGGATTGCTATTCAGGCCTGCCCCACCATACCTGGCTAATTTTTCTTTTCTCTTTATTTTTTAAAATTTATTTCAGATTAATGTGAGAGTACAAAAACTAGGTTACAATATTTGTATTTGTTAGGTAGAGTCCCTCTTATAGTTTTGTCCACACCACACGAGAGGTGTGCCATGTAACTTTTACATTGTGCTCAATAAATAGGAGCACACCAACTCCCTCCCCTTCTGCCCTTTTCCCCATCCTTGTTTCCCCTCCCTTCACTTACTTTGAATTGAGTTTTTCTCTTATGTGGGTATGTATTATATCGTCTGCTGGCTTGATATTAGTATTGAGTATATTAGATATTCGCTTTTCCATTCCTGCGATGCTTTACTGAAAAGAATATATTTCACATCCATCCGGGTTAATACAAAAGATATGACGTCTCCAACTTTTTATGGCTGAATAGTATTCCATATATATACATACCACAGTTTATTAATCCATTCCTGGGTTGGTGGGCATTTAGGTTGTTTCTGCATCTTAGTGATTGTAAATTGAGCAGCAATAAACAATCTAATGCAAATGTCTTTATGATAAAAAGATTTTTTATTTCTTCTGAGTAGATGCCTAGTAGTGGGATTGGAGGATCAAATGGAAGGTCTGATTTGAGTTCTTAGAGAATTTTCCAAACTTCTTTCCGAAGGGGCTTTATTACTTTTCAGTCCCACCAACAGTATAAAAGTGTTTCCCTCTCTCCACATCAGTGCCAGCATCTGCAACTTTGGGACTTTGACATGTGGGCTATTCTCACTGGGGTTAGGTGATTTCTCAGGGTGGTTTTGATTTGCATTTCTCTAATGATTAGGGATGATGAGCATTTTTTCATATATTTGTTATCCATTTGTCTGTCTTCCTTAGAGAATGTTATTTTCATGTCTCTTGCCCAGTGATAGATGAGATTGTTTGCTCTTTTTTTGTTGATTAATGTGAGTTTTCTATAGATCCTAGTTATTAAATTTTTGTCAGATTCATAACATGCAAATATCTTTTCCAATTATGAAGGTTGTCTATTTGCTTTAATTGTGTGTCTTTAGCTGTGCAGTAGCTTTTCGGTTTAATTGAGTCCCATTGGTTTATTTTTGTTGTTGCAATTGCTATTGAAGTCTTCTTCATAAAAATATCTCCCCAGGCTGAAATCCTCAAGAGTTTTTCCCAAACTTTCTTCTAGGATTTTGATTATTTTATGTCTTAGATTTAAGTCTTTTATCCATCTTGAATCAATTTTTGTAAGTGGTGAAAGTGAAAGTCCAGTATCATTCTTTTACAAGTTGTTATCCAGTTCTCCCAGCACCATTTATTGAATTGGGATCCTTTTCCCCACTGTATGCTTTTGTTTGGTTTATCAAAAATCAAATGGCTGTAAAAGACTAATTTCATCTCATGGGTTTCTGTTCAGTTCTAAATATCTATGTCTATATTTTGACCAAGTGCCATGCTGTTTTGAGCCCTAACATCTTATAGAATGATGCCTCTGGCCTTGTTTTTATTACTAAGAAATGCCTTGGCTATACAAAGTTTTTTTCTTATTCCATACAAAAAGAAGTACTATTTTTTCTAGTTCTTCAAAATATGATGTTGGTATTTTAAAGGGAATTGCATTGAATGTGTAGATTGCTTTGGGAAGTATGGCTATTTTAACAATGTCGATTTTCCTACCCAGGAGCAAGGTATGCCCCTATAAATCAGTTGGCACTTACTCTTGGTTGCTTGCAAAATTTTCTCTTTTGTATTGACTTTGGACAAGTTTATTACAATATGTCTTGGAGATTCTCTGGGCTGAGATGACAGTTTGATTTCCCTCTAAAAGTAATTTTTTAGAATCTTTAGTGATACCTGGGAAATTTTCATTAATGATATCCTCTAGTAGGGCTTCCATTCCTTTGGGGATGTCCTTCTTCCCCTTCAGGGGTCCCTATAATTCATAAGTCTGAATGCTTCATGAAGTACAATAATTTTCTGGTGGAATTTTGTGCTTTTTCTCTCTTCTTTTCTGCTTCTTTAATTGCCTGGGTTAGCTCAAAAGAGATTTATCTTCTATCCCTGAGATTCTTTCTTTTCCATGGTCTAATATGTTATTGATATTTTCTTCTGCATATTTAAGTTCCCTGATTTATTCCTTCAGTTCTTTAAACTCCACCATATCCTTTCTATATTCTTCATATCTTTCATTCATCTTTTGGTTCTGTTTTTGAGTTTCCTTTTGATTATTTTCCACTTTCTCATAAATTCTTTTTATTGTTTTTGCCATCCATACTTTAAATTCCCTTTCTGTCATTTCCATTAGTTCTTTATAGGTGGAATCCTCTGAAGTATCTGCCTCCTGCTTCCTTGGGGGAGTTGCTTTCTTTTGTTTCTTCATGTTGTCAGAAATTTTCTGTTGGTTCCTCCCCGTGTGTGTTTTCTTCTTGTTCCCTGCCTTCCCCTACTTTTTCCTCTTATTACCTCCTTTGCTTTAAATTACCTTGTCATAGAGCTTAGGTGTTGAAGTGGACTTTTGGTATAAGACCAACAGGAAGAGAAGAGTAAAGAGCAAGAAGGGAGAAAGGAAAGAAAAATATAAAGAAAAAAAGAATTGGGAGTAAAAGGAAAGAATTGTAGAAAAGGGAGCAAGCAAGATAGAAAGAGATAAAGAGAGTGACAGGAGAAATGGTGGTTTTTGGCAAAGTGCTTTGACCCACATGTGCAACTCTAGGACTTTGAGGGGCTGGGCTAGTTTGGTCCCTTGAGGTGAGGAGCTCCTTGCCAGCCTGGGAGAAAGCAAGGCCCCACCTCCAACAAATATAAAAATCAGCAGTATGACAGAGTTGGAACCTTCCAATAGTATCTTTCTAAAGGCCACAGCTACAGTCCTAGACAGTGAGGTCATGGCCTACTTCAGCCAAACTAATGCCATGATCCCCCCATCCAGCCCAATGCTGTGATCCTTGAGCCCTCAGAGAAAATAAAAATGAAATAATAATAATAAATACAGTTAAGCAAAAATACAATGATATAAGATGAAGGGGGGAAAGAAGATATATCTTAGTTGTTGTATGAGAAAATTATGTGGAAAAGATGAGAAAAGTAGAAAAATCTCTACCAAAAGAAAGAAAAAAGTAGAAAGAAAGAACAAAAAGGACTGAAAAGCAGTAATAAAAATGGAGGAGCCCTTGCTATTGAAGAAAGTAAACATGGAAAAAATAGAAATATAACCAAACCAAATAAAACAAAAAGCAAAATGACAACAACAATAACAAAGGAAAACTGAGGGAAAAAATTGAGAACAGGAGCGAAAAATGAAATATATATTATACATATGAGATATATGTTTCAATATTATATGTATATGAAATATATGTTTCAATATATTGCTAGTACACCAGGTAGTGCTCTGTTATAGAGAAAACACATGCTGGCTTTGGAGACTGGAAGCCACTCACTAGTTGCAGATGATACCTGGACCTGTCTTTCTGACTTATTTGCCCTCAATCAGGGCCTGATTGCTTCATCATCCTTCAGTTTCTGCAGGATTAGGATCCTGCAGCTCTTGCTGGATTTCTTAGGAGGCACATTAAACAATGCCCCCTAACAACAAAATGACCTTCTTGTGAATGCGGGGTCCATTCAGCTTTCCCCAAGGATGGTTACCCAAGTTCAGCAGGTGCAACAGAGCTAGCTATGCCCTAGGATCCTGTAGACCAGAATATTCCTCCAGTGTGACCTTCCCACAATGGAAGTCATTTGCAAGGAGCCACGCTGATAAGAGATCCACTCCACCTAGTATTCAATACTGGCCACAAAATGCTGCATAAGCTCACTTGCCTATCCAAGGCAGCTCCAGAGAGTATCTCAGTCAAAAATCAAATACCTGCAGGACAGCCCTTCCTGTCCCTGGTCTTCTGTGAGAAGACCATCTGACCCCATCCTCAGGCACTTGTCTTTTATGCAGATATCCTTCAACTCCAGACATCCTCATTGGCTTTTGGAGTTTTTTACTAATTCTCTGTGCCCTAGAGTGAAGTTTCTAGGTAGGTTCCCTCAGCCAGAGGTGGCTGGAGCCTTCTCTCACCATCTCACAGCAAGTGGCTGCTATTGAGATGTCCCTCGTTCACCATCTTGCTCCACCTAAAGCAATTTTTTTTTTTTTATTTTATTGAGATGGGTCTTGATTTGCTGTCCTGGATGGTCTTGAACTCCTGGCCTCAAAGCCATCCTTGCCTCAGCCTCCTGAGATGCTGGGATTACAGATGTGGGCCTACATGTATGGCTAGACCATTTTTGAAGCCTGTGGGTTAATCTTTTCATGCTACTGCCTTGTGTTTCTTCAATGAATGAATAGAAAGCATAGAGTCTCTATCACAGGTATGGTCTAGTCTAGTCATATGCAAATTGGTCTAGTCATATGCAAATTGTTAATTTCATTTTTCTGCAGTTGTTTAGATTCAATATTTACTTTCTTTGTCAATGTTGGATTTATTTTATAGTGACCTACTCTCATTTATGTTTGCATTTCAGAGATTTTGGTATGTTTTGTTGTTGTTGTTGTTTGCTTGCTTGGATCAGTATGTTGAGAAAAGAAAACTCCACGACTTTGCTGAAAACAGTCAGTTCACATTTTCATCTCTAATCTTGTTCCTAGACTTTGTTCCTAATTCAAATTCCACTGTAAAGGTTTTGTATAGGATGAAGGTGCCCGCTCTGAGGTTACTGGGTGTTCTGTTTTTTCCTGTTAGCTTTCCCCTGTTTTATTTATATGATTGCCAAGGTTCTAGTAATGGTGATTTTCTCTTTGATAGATCTCCTCTGTATGAAATATTTTTCTTTTTCTCAAAATCAATATTAATTAACATGCTATAAAAATGGGGAAATTTTATGAATTTGATTCTGAATGTAGCCATTATGTTAAAATGTATACAACATCTAAGCTACAATGTCTAAAATGTTCTTGAAGTTTCTGTTTCCTCACTTAAAACCTGAAAAGTTTGGACTAGATGGGAATAAAAACCTTGGACTAGATGAGGAATAAAAGGCATCTTCAGTTTTAGACTGAACCATATTAAATCACCATTTTTGTAAGTCAAAAACCAGATGATTATTGACCTAGTCACATGGTTTAATCTAAGGTGTCAACTGTCTCATAATTTGATCTGAAATATTTATATGTATTTATATAGAAAACTGTAGCAGTATGAATTCTCTTGTTTTTCTAAAACTTCTCCTCAGAAGAAACTTAGGACCAGCAAAGTGTTATGAGTTCTCTTGGAATGAGTAATGGTTATTTCAAGGAATGTTCAGCATCTTGAACTTTGTAATTTTATAAAAGACCATGTTTTTGTTTCATAAAATGTTTATACCATAATTCAGTATGTGGTCATCACTGTGTAACTGAAAACAATATATTCAGGGTGTCCTTAAAGTTTGTGTGCAATTTGACATAGTTTAACCTAGTAAACTGCATGCAAACTTTATGGGCACACTATATATTTCTTAACTATAGCTACAAAACAGTACTGCCATAAACATTTAATTTTTTAATATATTTTCATGATCTTAATAGCTTGCAAGCTCCAGTAAACTAAGGTTAGGCTAAAGGTATTATTGAATGGTTTTGTTCTAAATTTGATAAGTCATGTCATTGTTTTCTGATTTTTAATAGAAATTATGATTAATACATCAACACAAAAATATGGCACAACCATCTGAGCTTTACTCTTTTTATCTGTAAATATGCTTAATCACTGAGTGGTAGTGAAGATAAGAACACTGAATCAGACCAGTGCCTTACCCCTACTTGCAATCAATTTTAACATAGTGTTCAATCTAAAGTTGTCCCATTGTAGTTTCCAGTCTTGTGTCCTTTTGCTGGAAAACTGACTTCACATTCTTTCTCTTTCTTTTCTTTTTTCTTTCTTTCTTTCTTTTTTTTTTTTTATTGTTGGGGATTCATTGAGGGTACAAGAAACCAGGTTACACTGATTGCATTTGTTAGGTAAAGTCCCTCTTACAGTCGTGTTTTGCCCCCAAAAGGTGTGGCACACAACAATACCCCACCCGCCTCGCTCCTTCCCTTTCTTTGCTGTTCCTTTCCCCATCCCTCCCTCCTTCTTTCTCCCTCTGCTCTCCCTTTCCCCCACCCCCACCATGTCATTAATTGTCCTCATATCAAAATTGAGTACATGGGATTCATGCTTCTCCATTCTTGTGATGCTTTACTAAGAATAATGTGTTCCACTTCCATCCAGGTTTATAGAAAGGCTGTAAGGTCTCTATTTTTTTAATGGCTGAATAGTATTCCATAGTGTACATATACCACAGCTTGTTTCTTTTTCTTTTCCCCATTCGTTTTTGCTAGGTGCTAGAACTGGCTGGAACTGGCTCATGAGAGTCAGTTGTTAAATATTCTAAAATTTTGCAAAGTTGTTGGTAGCTTGAAATTAGCCATAGAGAAAGTATTTATTCCACAAAAATTGACAAATACTACCTATAGGGGCTTTTGTGTCTGAGAGCTGATTTACCAGCACACCAACATATTCACCACTCTGGAAATTCCAGTGGGATTCTCAGGAAGAGTTGCTTTTGGTTATTACATATAGAACCAGTTACTTAAAACCCCAAAATAGAACTCAGAAAAATTGTGCACTACTAGTTGAGGTAGAATAAGGTGAAAGAAGTTGGAGAACTGTGACTTAAGTAAAATAACTTCAGATTGAAAATAAACAGACTGGTTGCTTCAGTGTCTCTTTACCAGCCTTTTCAGTAGTACTCATCACTCCCCAGGGGAAATAAATGACTTTATTCATTACCTACAATATGCTTCAATTTGATGGATAGCATACGCAATTCCCAAAAGGATCCTGTGAGATTTCTATTTACTTATTTTTTGGTTGTTTGTTCTTGTGTTTTGTTTAATTTTGCTTATTGTTAATTCTCACTTATGAAACAAGGTGAAAAACACCGTAATATTCAATAGCAGTGCTGGGATTTAAACCCCGCCCAGGCTGCGTCCCAGCCTGTCCTCACTCCACCACACTGCGGCCTCCTAAGTGGGGCCAGTAATTTTGAGTGTGATCTCCTCTCTTATCCCTACACGGCTTCTCCCAGATAAGCTAACACCTACGATAAAAGCAATAAGAATTCTTGGGAAAAGGTTGCTAAGGCTGAGATTTAGAAAATTAATGTTTTGTATGATCCTTACCCCCAAACCAAGGACAACTTTACCTTTATATACTTACTTGTAAAATAGTTACAGTAGAGCAAACAGAATAGAAAAAATAGGTTGATACCTTTGGAATTTATTGCACTGAAATGTTACATAATGTAGAATATTAGGATTTAATCATTTCTGCATGTTACTGTCCCCCTTCACCCTTCGTTCTATCCCTCACTTTCAGGACATTTTTAAAAAATTCTTTTTTTTTTTTTTTTTAAGTGGGAAACAAGAAATTGGAAATAGGAAATCTATTTTTATCTCTAAGTTAAGGTGTAAGATTCGCAGACGACAGTACTCAGCCTCATGTTGCTGAATTTGTGCAGGGAGCAAAAAAGGCTTCTAATTAAATAAATGTCGCCGGGTAAAAAATTTAAAGGCCTGCACTAAAAGACCCTAGTCATTAATCGAAAGACAGAGAGAGAGAGAGAGAGAGAGAAATCAACATGTACAGAGCGTTCTCTGGTGACTTTAGGTCATTTAACTTTCCCAGTGATATTCAGTGGCCGCATCACTTGGTCTTTACATAACTAAATGAATAAAAGAAAAGGAGACCCGAAGGAATCAGTAACTCAGCACCCACCTAATCATTACAAACTGAATGTATCTATAAGGAAACTGCAAGCAACTCAGGAGTGGAGCAATAGTTTTGCTCAAGCATTTCAATATTTCATATGAATTTTAAAGCTTAGAGCAAAAAGAATAGTTAGTATTCAGCAAGGATTAATGACTAAGATAAACTTCGAGTTTAAAGCGTAAAAATTTTACCTATAAGTTGACTTTAACAGGATAAAATGAGAGAGATAAGAGAAAGGTTGCCATCTTTTTTGGCTGTGAACAAATGTATTCTGATTTATCATAAGGAAAAAAGAACTTTTTTTTTTTCTGTCTCTCTCTCTTCTCTTCTTTTCTTAAAAGTTTAGGCTTAGAGTCTTTGATTAAAACATTAGTATTCAGAGGAAGTGTTTACTGATTTGATCGATATTATTTTAAAGATTTTTTATAACATTTGAATCAAATTTATAAATCACAGGTAATAGATTATCTATATGAATCAAAACTTAAAATAAGAATATCAAAAGATAGCCTTTGGTTGTGCTTACTTCCTTGTTCTCTTAGGTATCCTTCAAAATGCACCAAAGGTTTGGAGATGTTTTCAACTTTTAAAGCTTTATAGAAAAATATAAACCATGGGCTAATATTATAATTGTATATAATCAATGTGTGTAGGAATGTACATATATTTCCAATCTACAGTTTTACCAAAAGCAAACAAAAAAATCTACCATGATTGTCACTTGTTTGTCATTCACTCAAATTATTTTTTTCGTGAAGTCTAGCATGAGTCTGTCAGCACTATATACAGGCCCATCTTGCTCCACGAGTATCCAGCTTGATGACATCACAACCATAACACCTGTTCACAAGCCCAGCCTTTCTCTGGGTACCATCAATACCATGGTTTTCTTCTCTTTTCTCTTAAAAATTTCATCCTCCTCAACATGCCCCTACTCTTCCTGCAGTTAGCCAAGGACAGCATCTCACGAAAATTACAAAGAACCAGAATTCAGGCTGTTTTTTAATTATAGTTTATTTCACTCAAGTTTGAGTAATTAATCTCTTTCTCACCTATGCACTTTTATTTATGTAGACCTTTCCTTTTCTTCAAATTTTTACCATATTCCCCAAGAGCTACTATCCTTCCTATCTGACATTCCTTTATCTCTCATTTCATTGAACATATGAACCTAAATCAAGTCCAGATAATATCTTTGAAGTGTAATAGTAATGCATGAATATGTTTCTGACAAGGAAAAGAAAAGTGCTATGATTTGAAGTGAAATTTGATTAAATGAAGAACCAGTTAAAATTCTCATTCATTAATACTTCCCCAATTCTTTATTGAATGTATTCTAAAATTGTTGAGATAGAGTCTCACTCTGTTGCTGGGGAGAGTGCCGTGGTGTCATCATTGCTCACAGCAACCTCACACTCTTGGGCTTAAGGGATCTTGGCTCAACCTCCTGAGTGGCTGTGACTACAGGTGCCTGCCATGATGTGTGGTTAATTTTTCTAGTTTTAGTAGAGATGAGGTTTCAGTTTTGCTCCAACTAGTCTCAAACTCCTAAATTTAAGCAATCCACCTACCCCAGCCTCCCAGACTGCTAGGATTACAGTGTGAGCCATCGTGCCTGGCCATATTCTAAAGCTTAGATATTTTTGTTGGCACTAGGAATATTGTAATAAGAGACAGCAGGAAAGTTTATGAACTTAAGTTATAGGGAGCTTTTTTAAGAAGACACTAATCAGGACCAAGCGCAGGTGCTTTGCCTGAACTCAGGAGTTTGAGAACAGCCTAAGTAAGAGTCTCTAAAAGTAGCCAGGCATTATGACGGTGCCTATAGTCCTAGTTACTCAGGGGGTAAGGCAAGAGGATCACTTGAGCCCAGGAGTTTGAGATTGCTGTGAGCTGTGAGGCAAAGGCAGCCTACCAAAGGAGAAAGTGAAACTCTGTCTTAAAAATAAATAAAAAGACATTAATAAAATAATCAAATAGATAAATAGAAACTTTGAATGGTGATAAACACTGTGAGCAAAAGTACGTAGACTATGAACACACTCCATACATTCTCATTTTACCTTCTTGGCATAAGCAAATAAATAACCATGTAAAATATTATCTTTCTGAGACCTTTCATAGATCTCATGCATAGTTTAACCACTCGTTGGTATGCAGTAGTTTACCACCTTCCACTTACATGCCTTCTACCCTCCCCCCCAAAACCCTGTGTCGGCTAGAACCACATTTTTCCCTCTAGTTCTGTTATACATGAATCATTAAAAGGACTTGGAATGGCTCCTTCAAGAATGTTCCATAGCCATTATTAGAGCTTTTAAATAGATTTGCATCCACTTCCATTCTTTATATATTTGCCTATCCTGTGCAGTTTATAGAAATGGAATTACACACGATGTGTTCTTTTGGGAGTGGCTTCTTTCAATTTTCACACTCTTTTCAAATGTCATCCACATTGTGGTGTGTGTCAGTACTTCATCCCTTCTCATGGCTAAATAATAATCCATAGTAAGGACAGACCACGTTTTGTTTGCTCATTCATCAGATTGCAGGGATTTGGGTTGTTTCTAGTTTTTGTGGCTATCGTATAGCTGCTGTAACTGTATGTTTATAGCTGCTGTAAACATTTGTGTATACATTTTTGTATAGGCATATGTTTTCAGTTCCCTTAGATATACACCTAGGAAGGAATTGCTGGCTCACATTTAATTGTATGTATAACTTTTTGAGAGTCTGACAGACTATTTTTTAAAATGGCAGCACCTATTTACATTTCCACCGCCAGCGTATGAAGATTCCTATTTCTCTACATCCTTGAAAATATTGTCATTATCTGTCTTTTTGATCAGATTTTTGTCTTTTGAGGTATTTCACAAAAAGATATTTCACGCTATTCTGATTTTGTATATTTTTGAAAACTTTTAAAACCAATACTTAAAAAAATAAATATCAACTTCCCTGAGTATGTTTAAAACAGTCATTGGTACCATTATTTTATTTATCAAGAAGATTATAAAAAGATTATTGTAGCCCCCATCTCAGTCCAGTTTTTGAGATTCCCTAACCCCCCTCCCCAATTATGTTATAATAGTAGAGAACTAGGCAGAACTTTTTTTCAAACCTAAAACCTTTTTTTTCAGGTTTGGAAGAGTTAGTGGGTCTTCCAGAGTATAAATATGTTCCTAATTTGTTATAAATCCTCTCTCAGAATACCAAAATGAAAAGATAATGTAATTTTCACATCAAGATGTTTTGGCATTAGGACCTGGTTTTTAGGCATATTATTTAAAAAGCGACTTTCTGTTTTAGAAAGTCTGAGTTTATAATAATTATTTACATTATCATTGTGCCTAAAAACCTAATCAACATCTGTTTTTGAGAGTGGTTATTTACTAGTTGGTTAGTAATTAAAAGGATAAACAAATGGTTTCACTTTTAAACAATAGATTTTTCATAAAAGTAGATTTGAAATTTTATCTGTTTTTACCTAGGACCATCTTTCTGATTCCTTTTGTTCTGATGGGCAATGGTATATTCTGAATTATTTCCTCATCTCTCATGAAGTTTTTCTCCCTGTTGCATAATTTAAGGAAAAACGTATTCATATTTCTTAAAATGAAAATCTTTTAAAACTATTTTATTGAGTTAGGCTCCATCTCAATTTTAATATACTAATTATTTTATAATTGTTTTATTCTTTTCTTTATAATGCAATGGCACTCATGCAGATATCATTTTAAGTAATCAGCCCTAATGTAATAGGTAATTAAAATTATAGCCAACTACAGGTGCTGCTAATTGCTAATCAATTAGCTACCTAACGATTGCACATCTAATTGAAATGCTGATTGAAGTATTGATAGTTACCCATAATTTTTTTCAAAAGTAAGCTGCCTCTTACTGTTCTTAAGTTGGAATAAGTTGTGAGACTGTATTACCAACTAGTCTCTCTGTCACTTCTCTGAACTGTAGTGGAAAATAGACTTGCTCTTTCTGCATGTATAAATAAAATTGGCACAGTAGATCAGAATTGACCTGACTGGCTGTTGAATAAGTCTGTGAATTTTAATTGATTTATTTGCATATTAACAGGCAACATTCTGCAGATGGTTATGTGGGTTCTGAGTATCTGGATTTGGCAAATTCTGGGACCATTATATAAAAATCTATAACAGTCACTAAACACTGATAGAATCCCCGTTATGCCAGGAGGCTGCAGTGGGTATCATCATCAACCTGCTGATCAGCTTTTACAGACATTAATTAGTTCACACACTTATAGCAATTTGGTGATTACAATATCTGTAAGACTAAAAAAGATTTGACATTTATTCCTTTTGTTGAAATCCTCAAGAAAGGCTCAAGGATAGAAAGAAACATTTTACCTGTACCATCATAACAAAAAAATACATGTGCTTTCTAACTGTTGAATCACAGGAATGGGAGGCAGCTTAGCAAGAATAAGCAAAGTCAGGGTAAGCCAAGGGCAGGCAATTTTGTTTGCATTTCATAATTCATCAAATCTAATTAGAATAATCATTCTAATATAGAGGCTTAAGTTCTTTATAAAGCCAAAATTTATTTTCTCTCAAGAGGGTGGTAGTATGGTGTATCTATATTGAATAGAATTAAGTAAACCTGATCTACCAACAACATCATCGAATCTTTAACTGGAAAGAAACCTGCTCTGCAAGAAAGGTGTTTAGGTGAATATAACTCTGTTTTAGCCCCCTGCCTAGAGCATAGCAGATACTCAGGGCTTTATTTAACAAATGAATAAAGCAATGAATGCAAATAGCAGCGATATTCCTATGGACATTATTCCAAAGGAAATTGATCCTTAACAATTCGAGAAGTTTTTGTCATTTTGGTTTTTTTTTAAACCAGCAATGTAATTGTGAGACCACTGAGTTCTCTTGATTATACGTATGTCCATCATATTACAGACGTAACAAGCACAGACACCCCTTATGTCAGCTGCCAAAATTCACCTGCTAGGCTAAGTAAGAATTTCCAGGTATAAGTTGGGATGGTATGAGAAGTGCCCAAGTATTTAGAAAAGGAGAATGGGTTGAGACTTGTGTGTTCGGGATCTGAGAACAAGCCTGATAATCTGAGCAAATGAAGTAACAGAAGTGAAAACCTCTAGCTATTTTCTTGTCTGTTTAGTTGCACAGGGCATCACTTATGAAAACATTATATACTACATATGACGTTGTTTTTAATCAGCTATTCTATTGATGCTTGAGCATTTGTGGCTTGGATCAGAAGTATGAACAGTAAATTATACTATTGGTCTATCTTCTGGTGTTACCTGTAGAATGAGATCCGGGAAAACAATTCCATTTACTTTGACCTTGGAAGGAATATTTGTCAAAATGCCTCAAATCTTCATTTTCAACAAGAAAGCACCACAAAACACTTGAGTTCCGGAAGCAGTCTGCTGTTAATATGAGTTATGTGAATCTAACCTGTAATCTTACCTGACATTTGGAATTCAAATATTTTCCTTTATTTCACCAACACAATTAAAATATTTAGTCTCACTTCATTTTACGAGACGTAAATAGCTATGTAAGTAGTCTGTAATTACTGTACATTGTAACAAATGACCTCATAAATATATTGTAATGTCCCGTGTAATTACATGGTAAGTCATGTCTTTGCGATGGCTGCTCCGAGATGGAAAGCCTGCTGCTTTCACACATTAATTATTTAGGGCCTAATTTGACAGTTTGCTTGAAGATCTGCTTCTATGAAATAGCCACTTCTGTGGCTTATACAAGAAAACTGTTTTATAAGATCTTTTATCCCTACTTAAGGTAGACTGAATTGTATGTGTTTATTTCTGGCTATTGGCCCTGCTTAAATTTTGCTGTCCTTAAAAGCAAAAAAGGTATCACCTGCGCAAGAAGAGTTCTGATTTGCAATCCTATCTCTCTCTTCAAACACTAGCTAGAAAATGTTTTTGTGACAATAGTTTTAAAGGTTCTGATTCGCTAGTTCAAAAGTATTTTGGAGTGTAAAGTATTACAGAAATTATGTGTTTCCCCCCCCCCCCCGGTTAAACATCATAGCAACCTGTAAATGGATGTTTCATTTTGTAAGAGCCCAGATTGATATGTTGTGATTATTTTAGCATGAGTGCCATTTTTTTGTGCCCTGAGTTCTTAGTGGTTATTCTTGATAAGTGCATTTTATCCCATAAGTGCCATTTTCATATGGCATGAATCAGTATTTCAATTTTTTATTCATTGATTCAATCAAGATGCTTAAATATCTGGTGAAATCAATTATTCCCAAGTTATGCTATTTCACCTTACTGCTCAAATGGTATCTTGGTTTCTATGTTCTGAAAACAGCAACGAGGAAAAATGGAAGTGGAAAATAAGTACATACTGTATTTTCTGCCTTAAATTATGTATTGGCCTATTTCCTTGTGCCTTTCAAGGGTATAATTTTATACATAACTTCCCTGATATATTTCTATTCTGGCTATCTTAGCCATAGTTGCTGTATCAAGGCTATTACATTGCTTTTAGTAGTTTTGTTTAGTAGAAATGAACAGTCTGAGAAAGGCTATGGCGATCTGAAAGAGTTAATAAGCTTCCCTAAACATCCACCTTCCAGGGAATGATTTAGACACTGGAGAATAAAGTCTATTGATACTGGCAAATTCTGAAATGTATTACTCATAAGATCACTTTATCATGAACTCTAGGGAACAACCAAATTGCTTTATTGTAATGGAATTTTGTCAAAATGTGAATACCTCCTAGAAATTATATTCCCAGTTTCTAGGGCTCAGAAGAAAACAAGCCTGACTATTAGGAGCTTAAAAAAAGAAAAGAAGATACTAGGTCTCTACTATCCTACTTCTTTCTCTTCTTTTGTTTTATTTTTTCCCTTTTTTTCCTTTTATTTATTTTTTTCCTTTGAAACAGGACTATACTCTGCAATTGGAAGTCATTTTCTTGGTTAGTTTAAGAGCATTTAGTTCATTTTGTTTAGTTAGGAAGAAAGCCTAACTGGTAGGAATGAGTAATTGAATTTTTTTTTTAATTTTTTTTCCCAAATAGCAACCATACATGATTGCATATCTGATAATCAACTTCAACAAAGTTTTGGTAATTAGTAGAAAAAACAAAGTTTCCATGAGCCACTCATGTGAATATGGCAAAGTCTGCCAGAAGAAAACCCACTTCTTCACATATTGCATGGAATGGTATTTCAGGACCAAAAGAACATTTTACAGAGATTCATAATCTAGTTATTGCAATCAGATTAACTGTTTATTTAGATAGTTCAGCCACAATGAGAATAATTCCTTCTTTTACTTGTTTTTATGTCTTCAAAATCCAATCACATGAGGCCAAAGTGACTTAAAGACTTAATTCTTTGGAAAATTGATTGAGTTTTCAATGTTCTTTCATGTGATTCAAACCTAAAAATAGCAATAATGACAGCAATAAAATTAACCACTAAAATAAGGGCAAAAATTTGTATTTTCCAATGTTTTAATTTTGTAAGCTCTTTCTCATTGATTACCTCTAATACTTAGGTATGATTGTGTAATGTATAGAATTGATGGAGTCATGTAAATGATTTTTCTCCTGTCACTTAGCAAATTAATGAAAAGCTGGGAGAGGAACAACATGCTTCCTTGTCATCCATCTCATTATATTTATCAAGTGTCTTTCATTTGTAGAGCACTATTCTTTCTCTAAATAACACAGAAATGCAAACTAGACCTCCAATAAGATTTGCTAAGTGTAGGGTATATGAATTAAGAAGGCCCCAAGCATATTTCACACACCTGTGCCTAAGAATATGAGCTTTATTTTGCATTTAGTATTAATCCTTAAATATATCACTTGTATTTATTGTACAGAATGATCATGTAAGTTTGGGGCTAGAGTTCAATTAATCTCATCATTAGAGAAGATTCAGCAGGCTATTTTCAGCTATCGTACACTTTTCTCCTGCTAAATCTCTGAGCCTCATCTTTAAATAACTCATGAAATAGTTTCAAAATGCTTACTTTGAAAGCATGAAGAATTCTAGCCTACTAGATTGCCAAATGACCACTCTACCCTGAGTGCCCTGCGTCTCTGTGAACAATCAGAGATGGGGGAATCTCACAGTGAAGCTTTGGAAACCTATTTGACCCTCATTTACTGGTTCAAGTTTCCTGTGCTGCTAAAATAAAGTGGGTTGGATAAGTTTTTAGCGTCCCCTTTTTCTCCTGAAATTGTGAAGGTTGAGTTCCCAGAATTTGATTAAAGGACCAGAGAGAAAAGTGGTGGCATCTCAATTTAAATTTAATTCAGTTTATTGAGGAAATATAAAAATGGAACATATAAGAAACAGCATACTCCAGATGCCATTTTTTCAACATGTGTGAATGACTTTAAAAGAAAAAAGTCTGAGATGCGTTCATTGTACACACCAAAAAAAGATCTTTGGGCTGCAGGGCCATGGAGTTTAGAGCTAGAGGCAGGCGGGCCAAGCCCGTAGGTGAGGAGGGATGTCATTCAGAGACCGGGCACAGTGCACAAGGAGCAAAGTGCAGCTGTGCCTGGTGGGGGATCAGAGAGAAGTGGAGAGACTTTGCAGACGGTGAATCAAGAGGCTCATAGGCTTTGGCTGTCAGAGTGCAAAGGAAGTTATAGGCCTGGATCAGAGAGGCATGTGTACATGGCCGAGGAAGTCTGCCGGGCACTGCTGGTCTCACAAAGGACAGCCAGGTCACATTAACAATGTCAGGGAGCATTCACCCAGAAGCAAGGCAATGTCTGTGCCAAGAAAACCTGGTAACCAGAACTGGGACCTAAGCCAAAGTGGTTGGGAGAGTATTTGGTTTGCCGTAGATACTAAAGTCAGGCTTAATCTCTAGGTAAGAGTTCCACCAGCACTAGTTATAAGGACTAGGGGCCACCATTGCAAAGTAGAGGTAAGACCATTCTACAACTAAATAAATGTATTGATGAAGAAATGGTTGTATTATTTCAAAGCTATTAGAAAAAATAAAATTAAAGCATCTTCGCCTTCGGTTTCATGTAATAAAATACAGCAATGTTTCTTGCCTAAATTGAAAAGATGTTCATGAAACTGTATTTAAATTTAAGTATTGCTCAACTTCTACATAAATGTACACTTACTATTTTATAACTATTCAGCTGAAACTTTACTTAGTGATGGCAGAATTTTCCCTCTGGAAATGTGTCACACAAAGTGTTTACCATAATGACATGGCTTTATGTCATTTTTGAATAATAGTTGCCTACATGAACATTCCACAAATGCCAATTTTAGCATGTTCTCCAAATTTCTGCCTTCGTTTATCAGGAGATATTATATATTTATAATACTAAATTAAAAACATGGCAAATCACAATAACAACATGTGCTAGCAGGAAAAAATATACAGGCCTTTATAACATCTTATTGACTTTTTATCAAGTCCACATCTGTTACTACCCTAAGTTCATAAGTTCATATAGTTATTACCTTAACTTTATAGGTTTATAAAGTGTATAATAATGTAAAACAGTTTTTGGAAATTATTTACACAGCTATCCACATAATAAAGATTAAAATCTTTTTTAGTAGATTCATATTCCATTAGGTTAATGGAATTGAATCTAATTGAAATTGAATTAGTTGTTTTCAGATCTACAGAAATATTTCTATAGATAATAGTCCCAATAAATACCATAGTTACAAATTAAATGTTATAGTATAGTTTTGACTCTATTATTTATTCTAAATGATAACATTAGAGAACTATCCTTCCTAGCATTAAGTAGCATATATTCATATGAGTAACCTTTTTATATCCTCTGTGGATTTATTGAAGTCCTCGTATATTCAGTGATACATTTTTTTGGTGGATTATTTTTCAGGCAGTCTTATTCCAGTAAATGCATTATTATACACCAGGTTGCATATGTCAGAAACCTGAGACTCATTCTTGATAGCTTTTCCTCCTTCACACCTGACATTTAATAAATCACCAAATGCTATCAAATCTACGTCCCAAAATATATACCGGGTCTCCTCAGTTTTCTGCATTCCTGTAGTTGCCATCTATTCCAGGGACTCTTCACCACCCATGCCTAAAGCTTCCTTTTGCTGCAGTGAGAAATGTGGATAGCTGTGCATAGGTAGACTCTCAATGTGTATTCATGAAAGAATAGAAGTTACAACTGTGTTACTAGGCAATTTATCTCTCTCAGTGCTCCTTTCAATCTATAGTTGAAAAAAATATTAAATTGTTGGGTCAATACAAGAATAAGTAGGTCCCTAATCTGGACATTGTAACCATGCATGGCCTTGCTTGCTTCCTTCCTTCCTTCCGCTTTTGCCTTCCTTACTTTCTCCTGCCTCCCACCTTCCAGTGTCTCAACCTCTTGGTCTCTAGCCTTCATTCTCACTCTCTCTTTCCTCTCTCCTCCTTGCTTCCCTGAAAGTATTGATAATTAATTACATAATTATCATGTACCGGCAGTCTAGCAGAACTTTCCAACATGCTCCCATCACCTCCACAGCACAGTCCTGGGAGGTAAGGACTGTTATTAGCTAATGTTGTAGAAGAGAAAACTCAGGCTCAGAAGGCTCACATCACTCATTCTGGGCCATACATTGACTTTGATGATACTGATGAGGGTTTGAGCAGTATGACACTGAGGCCATGTGCCCCACCAGTTGGCTGTGGCAATATTGGGGTAACAGGTAAATCAAGGTCCAAACTAGGGTAGGGGTGCAAGGAATGTAGCTACGGTGACAGGTAAGGGAGACAATGAAAATAAGCACTTGAGAAGTGCTTATGATCACTCTTGAATATAAATCCATACATCCTCACCAGTACGGGAAGCATATTTTACTCTTCAAGCAACTTCACATGAATTCAAGTCACCAGAAGTGCAGATCAGAAATAAAGTACAGAATTTGGCTACCCTTTCAAATTAGTTTCCAGATCTATAGATCACTTCTATGTTCTAGCGAGAGCATTCTTATTTGCTATAAAGACATTCTTTCAAATAATGCCTTCCATTAACTTCTAGGGGAATTCTATCCAGAGAAAATGATCTTTTTTAGAAACTTTTTTTGCTAGAGTAACTGTGTTTAGAGAGGGTCTACAATGGGCTTGTCTTCACCTGAAGTTCACTCTGGCAGAAGTACAACAGAATTTCAATGTGCTAGGAGAAATATAGAGTTAAAAATAAAGCTTATAAAATGTGGCTTTTTAGAAAATTTGGAGTGGTGGGATTATCTATGATTTTCTGTTTTCTCACTTATATGTATCTAGAATGAAGGAGAATCGAAGTGATAGTTTAATGACACCCATGAAAAGGGTAATACGGTAATACGACATCACTGAATTCAACATGGCTACCCTAGACCATTGGGAAATATAGTCAATGGGCCCCCTTTTTTTTTAAATCAATAAACCTAACTGCTCTCCACTAGACTTACTTGGAAAATAAATCATTTTTTGAGGAAGGTAAACATTGCAGTTCTTCTTTCTTCCTCTAACTAAAAAGAAAAAGTAAAATGAATCTTTCATTCAGATGTAGCATTGCAACAGTGAAAAGGATTAATTTTCTTCCTCTCAAGTATTAGAAGGACCAAAAGTTAAGTCTTAGCCACTGGAATTGATTTTTCAGAAGTCAAAGTTCATGTATTATGTACTTTAATAAAATTATTAGGCTTGTCTATGAAAACTATGTTGTTATAAAAGTATGTTCCCATAATGGTGACAATTTTAGGTGGATTGCCAAAGGAATGAGAATTGAACAGTAGTAAGATTGGCCTCATATAGAAAATGGGTTATCTTATTCCATTAATAAAGAAAACATAGCCAAATACTTTTATTTATCAACCTAGAACAATAGAGTTTGAGGCATCTTTTCATATCATCTGCAAAAGAAGAACCCAAGGGGAAAACGTGACCACTGAAGTCTTTTGCAATTTTCTGCCATTTCCTTGGAATCAGTGAGAAAGCATAAAAGATGCTAATAAATTTAGCTGCTACCACAGAAAAGGGTGAATAGACTTGATGGCATTACTTTGAAAGATGAATAATAACCACTGAGGTGGTTCACCTCCTGCTGCGCAGAATGTATAGCTGATTCCATTAATTAATTATTGCTAGGCATTGATGTTATAAGGTATCAGCTATGTGGAAACAATTTAAGCAATCACTGGAAATCACCAAATATGACAAAGAAAAATAATGTGTCAAAAACTAAGTATTACTCATTTAATTATTGGTGTAATTAAGTTCTCCAGGCTTATCAAGTGATTTACGTTTGGTAGACATACTAAGCACAATTATTTTCTCTTTTCTCCATGTGTACTTTGAGATTCAAGTCATTTATCAGACTCATGAGATGTCACTCAGTAAAGCCTTAGCAAAATATTAACTGGAAATCAGAAGATTCTAACCCTTAGTCTAAGAGGCTGAACAGCTACATTTGTATTTTCATTTTGTACTTGAATTTAATTTTGCCTTTGAAAACAACCTACAGCCCTCAGAATATGTTCTCCTTGATTTTTTGAGAGCTAATCATGGGAAGGCTTATTAGATATATTTAAAACTAATGACTTAAATTCAGTTTCATTCCTTTTTAGGAATGAGAACATTGGTGAGTAGAATTGCCAAGTAGTATCCCTACGATTACTTAATAATAAAAATAAAATAATAAAAATAACATTAGATTCAAAAGTTGGAAAATCTTCCAATGGTATTGAAAGGTGACCTTAGGCCTATCATTCATTTAACTTTGTACCTCAATTTTCTCCTTTGTAAGATTATTAAATATCTGCTACTACTATTATTAAGCACTAAAAAATGACAATAAGATGAATAGTGGAAGATAAATATCAGTATGGCTAGTCATTGAATTCTGCTTTGCTTTGCTTGTTTCTGAAAAACTTGGAAGCAAAGAATTTATCCACATGTGCAGATATGTGTGTGTTGTGGAGAAGGAGAGGGTACTTGGCATGTGTGTACTTACAGCTATGGATCCTTTGGGTGTCAGGGATATTATTGTTTTATTCATTATTTTATCTTCCAGAGAACTTAGCCAAATTCATTAAATGAACACATTGACCCATTATCTCTCTTTTTAGAATGACCTGAAAGAATCAAGTTTTCTCTAATATACCTATCTTTCTGTTTTATTGTCCAGTATGTCTCATTTGATTTAGCCACTAAGAGACTACATTACTTTCACATGCTCTACTTGTTGGTGACCTTGAACTTGTTCTTGATAGTCCATTGGTCATAAATACCTTTCTTGTCTCCCCAACCCCATGCAGTTCTAGTCACACATGAAGGATGGGCTCACTGTAAAGTTTTTCTTGACCACATAATCCCTCTGAGACATTCTACATTGGCACTTAGCACTTTGTCTTCTCATTATTAATTTGTATGTCCATTTCCGCAGCCAGAATGAATAAACCATGACATATTTGGGTATTTCCATAATCTTAAAGATAGTGCTTGTAACACAGCAAGGATAAAGTGAATAATATATTTTAAATGAATTGGACTCTCAGACTCTTGAAGTTCTTGTAGGAGGCGATTTTAAATAGAAAAGAATGCCATGCTTCAGAATCATGGTATCCTAGTTAAAATCTGGCCTCTGTCACTGGCTACATGACTTTAAGTCATTAACCACTCTGTGTCCCCATTTATATGAATGTACAAAGGTCATAAAAACAGACCTTAACTCGCAAGGTCATCATGAGTATAAACATAACTCAAAGTGCTAGACAGACCATCGCCTGGTCTACAGTAAGTGCGAAAGCTGTCAATAAATATTAATAACAGTGATGCTTAAGTTCTTACATTTAAAGGGTAGTGAGAGTAAAGTATTGAGAAATGATCTCAGTTTGTCCATATTCCCTTTAAATATATTCTAAAAAACTTAAATAATCAGACCAATTCTATGTAATTAGTTTCCTGAAATTATTAAAGCATATTTATTGTGTAATCACAGTTGACCCTCATCATTTGCAGATTCAAGATTAGTGACTTTCTCTTTTTGCTAAAATCTATTTGTAACCTGAAATCACTGTCCACAGTACTTTTTCGGTTACATGTAGAACAGTGAGAAATTTGTGTCCCCAGCTGTACATTTCCCAGCCGAGGCTGAATAAGGAGATGCTTTGTCTTCTTGTTTCAATTCTCATGCGGCAAACAAGTGCCCTTTTTGAGATCGATTAGGTACTATGCATGTTACATTTTTGTGCTGTTTTCTTAGTAATTTTGCTGTTGGAAATGACCCTGTAGATTTTTTGTATCTTTCACCATCCTTATTTTGTTGTCCTGTTTGTGGATGCAGCAGCATCTCTTCTTAGAATACCCAGGTATGAGTGACATCTTTCTGATCCTGTTCTGTTTATGTTTGCTGCTTCTTTCCAGTGCCATTATCATCTTCCATATTATGTTTTACACATTCATTTGTACTAAGTTCTTTCCTTGATGTCTGATGGTCTCAAATTATGGGTTTACATTAAGATGAAATACTAACAAGCTGATATCAAACTTCAAATTCTAGCACATGGGTGGAACTTATTAAGTAGTAGCCTCACTCCTGGGAATTAATCAGAGATCTGACTGTCAACTTCTCTAAAGCTATTTTCTCTAGAGAATTATTATCTGATATTTTCACCAAGTTGCCATTGCTCTGGGTAGTAGATGAAGGCAGAAGAGCATCTCACATCTTTGGCTTAATAACCCTTGCCCATGTCTCTGTTCTCTTCTGTGGTTAATCTCTCTGAATCTTTGTCTTCTGTACTTAATGTGTTTAATATCCCTAGAGGATAAATGTTCCGGCTGCTCTAAGGTCAGGAAGGGTTAGTGCACTACTTTTACTGGGTGTGAGTGGGAACCTGAGGCCTAAATTATCTTCATGGCTTCACCCTACCCCCTGTTTCAGCACCACCTTCCAAGTTATTAAGAAAACAATAATATCTTGTCCAGGCTCCCATCAATTTTGTCATGCTTTCTGTTACCTTGATTTTCATCACTAGCTCTTAAGAAGATATTTAGATTTCAGCTTTCTTCTTCCTCCTAGTCACCATATCTCCCTCTCATTTGCACCTTCCAATATTAGTTGATGTCTCTCATCCAACATAGTCTTATTTTCTATACCTTTACAGGTTTACACCGTTTAGAATATTTTGTCATTCTAATGGCCTAGGGTGCAAAGGAGAGGTGATAATCCATGCAATCAGTCCAATGAATTGTGTATTTTTGTTGAAATCAGACAAATCAGAATACTTTCAGGTTGTAAGAATGGATTTCATTTGGCTCTCCAGCCCAATCACTGACACTTCTTGGCTTCTCTGCTCTCTTCACTTATGTTTGGGTCACTTCTTTGACCCTGTCATCTTGTCCTTTCTTTCTCCAATGTTTTAATTTACATCTATTATCTTACAGAGTATCAAAGTAAGCTGGCTGCCTCCTCCATCAGGAACACAAAATGGATTTATTACTGGTTATAAAATTCGGCACAGAAAGACGACCCGCAGGGGTGAGATGGAAACACTGGAGCCAAACAACCTCTGGTACCTGTTCACAGGTCAGTGCTCACAGGGCATCATTTCGCAAGGTTTGGATGGACTAAATGCTTGAGGAATAAAATAACTTTCACTTCAAAGGAAAATCGATTTTTTTTCCTGGCAGGTGACATTTATTGGCTAGAAGAAGAGCAACCTTCATATTTTAACTTTAATTCTCTACAAGCCTTTTAATATGAATTTTGCTCTGCACCATCATCCTTAATAACTGTAGCTTGAGATTTTTATCCATATTAGTTTCTCAGCATGCGGATTCACCAGTAATTCCTATTATCTAATAACTTAATGTTTTCTCTAATAACTTTTTAAGTTACCTAATAACATGGTTCCAAGTTTAAATCACTGGGATCCTCCTCCCCCAATCTCCAGGGATGAGCAAGGGGTAGAAAAGGAGGAATAGGGAAGATCAGAGAATAAAGAGAGATTATTCTACTTTCCACAAACACAAATGTAAATTCACTCTTGTATCAATATTGTTAGAATTCATGGTACATCAAACTGGACCCAGTCCTCATAAAAAGAAGGTTTTTTATAATTGTATAAAATGAGTACTCACGTATTTCCTTTATATATTGGAACCCCTATAACATGTTGGTTCAAGTTCCTAGGAAACAGATGGAGGCAAGGCTTTCAAGGTAACACCTCTGGGAAGGGTAAGCTCAGGAAAGCAATAGTGAAGGGAGAGGAGGAGAGAAGGGGAATCAGAGATAATGGTGGTACATTATTGAACTGGATGGCCACAACTTTGGAAGAAGCACAGGGCTTGCTATGTCCCCTGGGTATCTCTCGAAAAGCCACATGAACAATTTTGTCACAATCCGTGGCTGGATAGGAAGTGAGGATAGGAACTACTTTGTACCTCGAGACACCTCCCTGCGAAGCCAGAGAATCTGGTGAAAGTGCAGACATGCCACGTACAGGCCAGCACTTTCTGTGATGATGGCTTGGTCTAGGACAGCCGCAGTGCTCACAGATTTACAGCCCTAGGAATAGCTTCAGCTATGGTCAGGACTTGGCAGCAAAGAACACAGCAGTGGCTCATGACAGGTATGGAAAGGTGAAGTTGTACAAATCTGGAGTGGCACATAAACTGGGTTTAGGAGAACACACAAACTATGAAGTATGTAACTTGTGATTAATGGATAAAGTAAACTAGTATTACAAATGAGAAAAAAGTAATGCTTTGTTTATTCCTTTTCTCAACACCAGATATTTAGTACATTTCCGCTGGAAATCAGCATACACACACACACACACACACACACACACACACACACACACACACTATAAATGTCTTGTTTAGCCCCAAATCAGAGACTTGAAAGTGACCTGGGTTTTCTCCCAGTGACCAGATTTTGTGACTTTTTTGCCTATAGAATTTTAGCACAATGATGAGAAGGCTTCCAAGGATTGTCAAAAATGACATTACATGTTTTCAATCTGGACAAAATCTCCCAGACAGGTATGGTTGAATCTAAGAGAAAGTATTGGGATTCTACTATACCATTTCAAAAGCTTTTTAAAAACCAAGTTTCTGTGTTTTTTTCCTTAATGAAATCATGGAAGGAGTTAAAAATAATTGAAGTGAGGCATGTATGATCATTAGGCTATTTAGTGCAACATGTAATTTACTTAAAGAGAAATCACCAAAACTGAAAATAATGCTGAAAATATTTTAGTATATTCCTAAATTTAATATTAGACTAGAAGAGAGCCTAAGGATAATTTAACGCAATACTCACTTTTTAAAAAATATAGAAATCTGAAGCCCTGAAACTTTCTTGCCATTGTTTTTCTTCCTGAAATGAAAAAGATTGAAAATATAAAATAAACACATTATAAAAGAATTAATTAAAGGATGAATATTCCAATAGAAAGACTAAGGAATGGAAATTCAATTGACAGAACTATAAACAGCCAATAAACATGATAAAATGTTCAATCTCAGTAAATAGAAAAATGCAAATTAAAACAAAATTGAGCTAGCATTATCCTTTGATTAAAGTAATAAAGATAAAAATAAATGATGGCACTCTATCCTGGAAAGAAAATGAGAGATGTTGTATTTGAGTCCTTCTCCCAAGAGGTGTGCCTTATACCCCTCGGACTTGCCCTAACAAATGCAGACAATGTAACCTTATCATATGTTAATCTGAAATTTAAAAAATTAAAATGAATATGAGAAATGTGAACTTTTAATTACCACTTGTGGGACAGAAAATTTCTGGCACCTTTCTGGAAACAAATGTTGATACATTTGTTCTATTCAGATATAAATACTTGAATATGGGTATGTATATATGTACTTATATTAACAAATGCACATTTATCATAAAGATCATAAAGAAAAAATTCAAAATTTCAAACTCTAAGGATTTATCCTAGGAAACAATCATATTTTTTTGCGAAGTTTTTAACTAGAAACATATCCATGCAACCTTATTTTAATAGCAAAGACTATTTCTTATAGAACTTATATATCCAACTATAGACAGTTTCCTAGACAATTCAGACTAATTGTATCACCAAATACCGTAATGCAGGGTAAATATATTAAATCACAAGTTAAATATTTTTAACCTATTCTTAAGTAAATGCTTCAATTTTAAATCAGTATTATTACATGCGTCCATATTTATAAACAAAAATATGCATTCATATAAAAATATTTGGAATAATGTATATATGAAAATGTTAATAGTGACTGTTGTAAAACAATACAATATGTATTTGCAATTGCTCATGTAAAGTAGAAAACTAAATTAAATGCCAAGACTTCAATGGCATATTACAACTTCCACTCACAAAAAAATTGAAGATGTTCTCCCACTAAAGCTATCTCAACACCCAGATAAACAGCTTAGAGGGAATGGTCTGGAAAAACAATGGAGAGTGGCAGCCTCATGATAACTGAATTCACTGGTGTTTGTGAGTTCACTTAGTGTTTATGAGTTCTTTTGACAAATAGAATTTAATACATTCAGTATTATTGAACTAAAACTCTGACTCTAAATATACAAAATTTTAGGACTTTCCCTCTGTTGAAGGTAAAATCATTGAGAGAGAGAAAGAAAGGGAGCATGTGCACAGCAAGGGTTAACCTTTTCACCCCCCAAAGAGCCTGTTTTAGACCTATGGATGCTGGAACAAATGAGCACATACTTGTTGGCTTAAACCAACATACATGTTTTCTCACAGTTCGGGAGGCCTGAGGCCTGGAATTAAGATGCTGGCAGGTTTGGTTCCTTCTGGAGCATCTGCAAAAGAACCCAGCTCATGCCTGACTCCTGGCCTCTGGGGTCGCCAGCAGTCCCGGGTACTCGTTTGTTCCAACCTCTGCCTTCGTCTTTGCCTCGCCTTCCTCTCTCTGCTTCTATGTGTTCTCACCTCTTGCAAGAGGGACACCAATCATTGCAGACAGGCCCCAACTCAAATCCAGAATGAGTTCATCTTAAGATCATCAATTAATTATGTCTGTAAAGACCCCACATCCAAGTAACATCACATGCTGGTGATCCAGGTACACATGAATTTTAGGAGGGCGCTACTCAACCCACTAGATATTTTGCGATTACTTTTCCACTCTAAGATAGTCATTTTGAATTGTATCTTTTAATAAACTTTATTTATTCAAAAATAAAAAGTTGGGTTCTACATTTTTATTCATCTAACATGTGCGACAATTACAGCTTCTAATCAGCATGGAGTGGCCCATAGTCACTCTGATTTGTTATCATTCCAACCAAAAGCAAAGACATGAGTTGTATTAATTAGTTTGTTATTGGGACTAGCTCACAAATGTTTATTTCTATTTTTGTAGATTTTAGGAATCTAGACCCTAATTTAAAGTCTTTATTCATACTGTTACTTATTCATTTTATGAGCTATAAAGATGTATACAAGAATACAAATAGATTCTGAGGAGCCATATTCATAACTGCACCTGAAATTTATTGCCAAAATAATCACACATACTCCTTTTTTATTTGAACTAAAGCAATGAAAAGGTTATCGATCCAACTAATTAACATAGCTTTCATCTCATTTACTTAATCACAGTGTTAAGATATTTGTGTCCTATACTTGATAGATCCCACAGAGGCATAAATGTATTCATGATCTATGGACATATGACTTAATAAACGAAATAAAAAGTTATTGAATAGCATCATACCCTTAAGAATTTTTAAAGAAGTTTTGCAAAACCTCTGCCTTCCACTCCCCTGCTCTATTCTTAGCTTTAGAAACACCTGTTGCATTATTAGAAATTGTGGATATATCAATGCTACAAAGCCTTAATTTAAGGAGCCAGAAAATAACACCACACAGTGGTAGACTGGCTGTGCTTTAGACTTGGCCCCAGGATATGTTAGCAACCTACATACGATTTTGTATACAGGAGTAATTGATTTTCCATATAAATCAGCAGCCCTGTAAAATGTAAAAAATTTGATCCCATGTTTTCAATGCCTGTAAGATACATGGGTATATTGATTTGGCTGTTAGAAAATTGGGATTGCCAGAACGCTTCATTTGTATGATATAAATATTCAGGTGTTGAGGCTCAAACATTTTTTTTTATAAGCCTGTATTTGTTAGACAGGTGTTTTTTGTTGTGTGTGTTTTTTACCAGGATAATGAGACATCTGCAATAACAAAGCAATTCAGAGTTATAACAAGGGTCTTAAATGGCTGCTATCAGCTTTATTGTGAAAATCTGTGTCAACTAAATATTAAAATGCTCTTTTTAATTTTTGATCGCTCTTCAGAGAAGGTTGTTTGGAATTGAATTTAAGAGTTTCCTTGTGTTTCATGGCCAATATAGAATGAACATAACGATAAACATACATTGCTATTTTATGGACTGAAAAATTGAAACAATAGCATAGCAATTTTATAACAAGGTTAACGTTAGGGAAATAAAGGTAAATTAAATTGTTTGAATAATGTGCCATCTCTTACCATGAGATCTAAAAATGAGAAGTAGAAAAGAAGAAATAGAGAGCTTGAAGGCACTTCGTATTGAGGATAGAAAACCAAGATAATCTGACTTCAATAAGAGAATGTTTTACAGCTAAGCAAAGCCTTGCTAGCTGTACCACACTTCCCTTAGAGTAAACAGAAGCAGCTAGAAAGACGCACACACATTGAGACGAGACTTTAGGGTCCTGGTGAACAGACCAGGAGCCACACAGTTCATCCCATCCAGACCCCTTATTTTAAGGAAGATGTAACTGAAATCCAAAGAGAGACATCACTAAGATCTCCACTTGGGGGTGAACCCAAGTGGACTGCGTCTGTTCAGAATCCCACCTATGTGATCCTTGCACTACATCATGTTATTGTCTTAAACTCTGTGAGTGACTCAAGCTGTTATTTGACTCTATAAATGATCACTGATGTAAAAATAAAATGTTTCCCATTTGCAACCATAACTACCACATCATCATTTACTGAGCATGACAGCAGTCACTCTGCTAAATCCTTTATATATGTGAATTTTACATTTAATCATTATAACAGTTTTTATTTGTATATCCCTACTGTATTGATAAGCACACTGAGACAAAGGGGAGGACTGGTTTTTCAAGGTCACTCCACTAATAAGTGGTGGAACAACAATTCAAACCTTATTCTCCCTAAATTAAAAACCTGTACTCTTAGCTCTTAAACTGTAGATAATGCGTTTCTGACCATAGGCAGTGAATGTGTGACTATATATATCAAGGATAGGAGGAAAATGCCAGGATAGAAAGAGATGTTTGTTGGAATTATCCAAAACAATTGAAGATTACCTTTGCAGCTAGGGAAGCTGAATAACTCAAGAAGAGATTAAATTAAAACTTTCTTGACAAATTTATTTTTAAAATATTATTTAACATTCCCATTATCCCAGGTTAGAAAGCATACATGCTAACAAGTCCTCAAACTATTCACACACAAGAAAAGCCTTCCACTAGAGACTGATTTCCACCTCCAATGAATACATAAATGAATGAATAAATAAAATCAGACTTGAAATACCTTTTGATATTAGCTCTCGGAGTCGGGATCTCCCAGAATTACTTGGTCATAGTGATTGTATGACTCTTGATGATACCTCCCCTCTCGATCAGGGTAACACTTTTGTAAACAAAACAATGATTTAACTCTTCTTAATTCTAAATTTGGGGCATTATTGATCTCTTAGGTTGATCTACTGTCAAAATAATAGAATCATCAATTCTATGCTGCCTGCCTGTCTGCCCATTATTCAGTGCTGATATAATCCTTATAAAAACAAAATCCTTGAATGTCTGCATAGAGCTTTCTATTTGTTCCAGACGTCTCTCTGGGGTTCCACACTAGATTAAGTGGACCTTTGAAGGCAGGTGCCCAGGAAGAGATAGAACGAGCTCTGATTAAAGGGCCACACAATACGCTTGCTTAGTTTCTCTGAGCCTTATTATCCTTGTCTCTATAATAGGAGCAATAATATATTCTGTGCCAAAGTCACAGGGTGTTTAAAACTCAAGTGAGAAAGTAACCTGAAAATCACTGTATAAATATTAGTTATCTTTGCATCTATTAAATGCTTGATTTTATAAATTACCTTTAAAAGTACTGGGCATTTGATCCTCACAAGAACACGGTAAGGTCCTCTTAAGAACATGTATTATCACCTAATTACTTTAGATGGAAAAATTGAGATTAAAAGAGCTTTCAGTACTTCTAAAACTTGCCCAGCCAAGTATTCCTTACAGCATAAAAGCAGGGCCATTTGTAACCTAGCATTCGAAGATAATGTCCAGATCGCCACAGTGAAAAATCAGATTCTGCTTGTTGCTACATCCTATGCTTACCTAGATTTAGAAGAAGAATCACAAGTTTAATTCTGTTGATAAAGGTTTGATACAGAAGTTTTCAAATTTAGAATCCAAAGACTCAAGCAAACATATACTAAAATAGGTATCTAATTTTTTTTAGATCCCACTAGTATAAACCGGTGGGATCTATCTGTAAGTGATACTATGGTAACTTTTTTGACAAGTAAAACTATTGGAGGTAAGTTGCCTCACTTGGTAAATTTCTCAGTCCCAGACTATCATTACTTTGTTAGGTGTTCAGCATTATGTAAGACTTTAACTAGAAATTACTTAAAATTTCCTTTATTAACAAGATTATACATACGTGTTTAAATATATTTATACTTAATCTACATGTTTGTAGTAAAATGCAAAATCAAAGACTTTTTAAAGATAAAGTATATTTCAAAACAATTTGACAAGATTTTCAGATTTACTTACGATATTAATCTGTATGGGTACTAGAATTTCACTGCAGATGTATTAGAGAGGATGTGAAGAATTATTCCTCTATAGTATATGGTTGGAGGGGATATTCTGATAAATAGCTTGGGCTAAACAGGTGAGACCTTGCTGGGCAAACACTTACAATAGATGGTCTCTAAACTTTTCTGGTATTACCTTCAAATTATTAGCATGCTTTGTTTTACCCAAAACTGGATTACTGACTCTGATCCTGAGTTCAAAATATACAAATCAAAATATGACAAAATTAACAAAATTATAAGGAGAAATTTGCATATAACCTTATATTGAGATATTTTAACTAACGTCTGTTAAAAACTGATAGAATGTGCAAATTATCACTTGCATGGATTATCATCACTTCAAATGAATGGATCCGACTACAGACCATTCAAAAAGATTTTCAATTGTACGTCAAAATATTGAACATGGTAAAATGGTATCCCAGGCAGGGTTCAACCAGAGAGAGAGCCAGCAGGAAATTATACTGAGAGATTGTTTGCAAAGAATTGGCTTAATCAATTATGATGACTGGTTGGACATTCCAGAATCCATGAAGCAGATCAAGAGGAAAGACAGGCGGAAACTGCAAGTGGAATTTGATAAGTGGTGCAGGACAGAATTGCAACTTCAAGGAAGCCTCAGCTCTGTTGTTAAGGCCTTTTACCTGATTGAATCTAGGCCACCTAGGTTGTCAGGGACAATATCTCTTACTCAAATTTAACTGAACGTGGCCCAGCATGGTAGTTAACACCTGTAATTCCAGCACTCTGGGAGGCTGAGGTGGGTGGATTGTCTGAGCTCAGTAGTTTGAGGCCAGTTGGAACAGGAGCAAGACTGTCTCTACTAAAAATAGAAAAATTGGTGGATGCTGTGGCAGATGCCTGTAGTCCCAGTTACTTGGGAGGCTGAGGCAGTTCAAGGAAGATTGCTTGAGCCCAGGAGTTTGAAGTTGCTGAGAGCTGACACCACAGCACTCTATCCAGGGTGCAGAGTGAGACTCTGTCTCCAAAAAAAAATTAACTAAATGTGGATATTAATCCCATAACAACACACTGACAGCGTCACCTCCATTGGTGTTTGATTGAATAGCTGGATGCTGTAGCCCTGCTAAATTGATACATGAAACTACCCAGCACGGATGCTATTTAAAGTTAGTTGTTGGGGATAATATAGACATAATGGTCTATCCATTTTGAAGAAAAATGAAATTATATTTCTACATAATACAAAATATTTTAATTTTGATGGATTAAAACTCTTTTAGAGTCATGTGCTACTATAATTGGGTAACAATTTCTCCCAGAGTTTTTCCTCTATTATTTTTTTAATTTTTCAGAAAAGCCCTTTAATCCCTTTGCCTCCACAATCAAAAACAGTGCCTATGAAAGGGTGTAAATATTAACAAATGTCAGATCAATGCTATTTTAACAAATTGATGTAAGGACACCCCTACGTGAAGAATGACAAGGCCATTATGTTCAGACGCATCTCTTTTGCCACCATGTTGACAATATTGAATGTTGTGTTTTAATCTAATATTTTCTTAGGGCTCAATGCTGTTGTACCTAATTAGCTTTAGTAGATTTTGTGGGTTTTTTGAATCTATAAGTGTATTACTTGGCACAGCATACAGCATCATTTATTCAAGAACTTATTTTATTTATAAATTATTCATGACACCAATTATTTGGATATTTCAGATTAATGAACAAAACCCAGAGGAGTTACTTTTTTTGTTGTTTAATTTTTATCAGGGTCATTCAACTTCTTGAGATATAAAGACTTGCCTATTTAAGCTGAGTTCCCAATGTCTCAAAAATGTCTTACGGTCCTTTGACTAATGTCATTTTTAAGAAATAATAATTTATTGTGTTAATGAGCTACTTCAAGATTTAGGTAAAAGGAAAATTATTCACTTCAAAAATTTATGCTTATCAGACTAATGATTCCTGTGGCTCCCTGGTCTACCTCTGTTCTGTGTTCTTTAAAATACACCCTAATGTTATAACCAGCATAACATAACGGCATTATGTGTCCAGATTATCAAAGATACTGAATTTCTTCCTCTCTCTTATGGAAGCTGATGCAAAACAAAATATACTCAAAAGATGGTTTTTTGATGAAGTACACCAGCTTTAGATTCTTCTATTTTGGCCCCAAGCAAATGAATGAATGATGAAGACATAAATTTTTAGATTGATGAATTGGCTATTCTTGATTTATAGGCAGGGCTCTTGTGAAAAGTGAAGAAAAAAAACCGATCCTTGCTATTTTTGATTATTTTTTCGTCATTTATATTTTATATTCTGCTTCTGCCATAAGGTGATTTTCAGGAATACATTTTTATAAACAAACAAACAAAAAATACTTGATGATATACAAAAAAAAAACTTTACTTCTTGTTATGATATTCCTGCCTTTGGTGAAAAAAATAAGAATTACCACAACAGTCACAAATAATGTAAAGATGTCAATTATTCCTAAAATGTTGCTAAAGCTTTTTGAAACTCAGCTAGAAATACTTGTTTAGTAACTTTTTTTCCCCCACGTGGAAAATATTTTGTAGGACTGGAGAAAGGAAGTCAGTACAGTTTCCAAGTGGCAGCCATGACAGTCAATGGCACTGGGCCGCCTTCCAACTGGTACACAGCAGAGACCCCAGAGAATGATCTGGATGGTAAGTTCCCTGGTCACTGTCACTCTGATTTCTATCTTCTTGTTACCTCAGCTTTAAAGGGTCCCCTAAACAAAGTAAATGTACTCCAACTTTTGGGGCATTTATTTTTTCTATATCTCCCTATATAAAACAAAAGAAAACATAACAAAAAAACATCAATTAATACATAGTCTTCAATAATGCCATATAATGGGCAACATGCCTTGGAGAGCATAGCACTAATTATGCATTAATTATTATCCTCAAATCAAGATACTTTTTTCCAAGATAATCTGAAATGAGATGTTTTTCTATTTAGGTTATTTTTGATAATTGACATTAACCATTTTCTTCTTTAGAATTATCATTATTTTTTATAGTAATCATGAAATATTTCATACAGCTTCTTCTGCTCTTTTATGATGCTTCTGCAAAACATCAATTGTGTATTTTTTACTTCCTTATGAAGTAACTGTTACTCGTTCTTGATATACAGGACAACCTACTTTGTGTGTTAATTGTTAGTTGCCTTGCCCCATTCATCAATGCAGTACTAAGCTTTGTGTAAAATTCTAGTACCAAGAAATTAAATATAAGCAAACTCTTCAAAATTAGCAGATAAGAGGTTACTTATTGAAATAAAAATGTTGTGAGTTAATTTTAAAAATAAGCCTTAAGGGAAATGGGTAAAGGAAGCAACATGAAAATTTCTAAATAATAAAATAAAAATATATCATATAGAAAATTAGAGTTGTAAGCGAAATAGGTAAAAATTCATGAAAATGAGAGGCACTCAGAAAAGATGTAAATTATGATCAGTATATTTAAAGATAGGTAATCAAAACTGGGGCCATGAAGAGGTTAATAAAAAGATAAACTCATATGTACTGAAAATGTCAGGAGACAAGATTTTTGCCTAAATAACTGACAACAAAATTTTCTTATTTCTTCACTGATAGACATGAAATTATTGCAGCAAAAAAGGAGAGTGAAAATTCTCTATTTCTTTCCTTTTTCCTACCTTGCCTATCCCTTACTCCTTCCTCTCCTCTTCCCTCCTCATTTTTATTCTTAGTTTTCCTTCCATTCATTACCTTTCTTAAATCTTTTACCCCTTCCTCTTTCTTGAACCCCTCTTCATTCTCCTCCTCCTTGTTCTTTCCTTTTCTTCTTCTCTTTCTAAACAACTCCCCGTCATTCATGATTTTGTAATAATCACACATTTGGTTTTACTGAAATATGGTGGCAGTAAAGCAGTCAAATATTTCAGCATTAATGATAATGATTGCCATGGGACAGCATATTAATTTAAAGAATGTGTAGAGAAATCCACTTATCAGGCACTATGCTTCACTCTGTGGATACAATGATAAATAAATAAGACATTGGGCCAGGTACAATGGCTTGTGCCTGTAATCCCAGCACTTGTGAGGCTGAGGCAGGTGGATTGCATGAGCTTACAGTTTTGAGACCAGCCTGAGCCAGAGCGAGACCTCATCTCTAAAAACATAGCCAGGAGTTGTGGTGGGTATCTACAATCCCAGCTACTTGGGAGGCTGAGGCAAGGAAATCGCTTAAGCCCAAGAGTTGGAGGTTGCTGTGAACTGTGATGTCACAGCACTCTATTGAGGGCTATAGCTTGAGACTCGTCTCAAAAAAAAAACAAAAAAAAAAGACTTGGATCTTAGACTTTAGCAAATAAAGACAGTCATTTTAGATGAAGTATAGGAAATTGCCATTGTTATAGTTCAAACCTAGTTGGATATTTGAAAACTGCAATTTAACATAAGATGGATGGATATACAGACATGTGGACAGAGAGACAGAAATATTAAAGACTTGCTTTGAAACTGAAATTTGAAGGATGAATAAGAATTAGTTGTGTAAAAGTGTATATAGGGACTGAGGAGGAGTGAAGGGTAAGGTAAACTCAGATTTAAAGTCAAGGCAATGGCTCTGTTCACTACAGAGGCTATCCAGGCTGAAACACAGAGATGACATAGGATGAGGTTTGTCAGGTAGGCAGGTTCTAAGCCTGGCAGGTCCAAGTTAAGGATTTTTTTTTTTGAGTCTCACTTTTTCACCCTCCATAGAGTACCATGGCATCACAGCTCACAACCTAAAACTCTTGGCTTAAACAATTCTCTTGCCTTAGCCTCCCAAATAGCTGAGACTACAGGTGCCTGCCACTATGCCTGGCTATTTCTAGAGACAAGGTCTCACTCTGGTCAGGCTATTCTTGAACTCATGAGCTCAGGCAATCCACCCACTTCAGCCTCCCAGAGTGCTAGGATTACCAAGTTACAGACCTTAAACGTTGTCTTAAGAATGCCATTAGGAAGCAATAGGCCTGGCCACTTCCTTATGTTGACCACCTCAGTATGTTGATAAGTTTGTTTATAGTTCCTTGAGTGGCCAACTTACAGAGGTTCTACTGTTAATATTAGTTTTACTTCAGAGTAACATAGTCTATGAAAATGCAACTAATTTGATAAAGTCAGCTATAGAGCTGAAGACTACATTTTGTGCCTTGAGGTCAAGTGCAAGGGACCAGAGCACAGCTTCCACTAATCCCATAGAACTGACTTGTGACAGTAAAGACAGTAATTTAAGGCTAACAAATGACTCAAGAAGTAAGGACCTATCATTTACCCAAACCTAAGAGCCTATATCCCTTGCTAGAAGGAGTGAAAATAAATGGAGCAGAGGTGCTAAAGTTCTTATAAATATCTAGAATAAAAGGGATTCTCAACTTGACTTATATGTCCTTTCTCCTGACTTTGAATGAGTTACAATCTATGTGGAACTAAAACATAAAATCACTTCTTCCTGGATGGCACAAAACTTCCATTTAACCCCATGCTTTTCATATCCATGTAATCTAAATATGATCCAATTCATATATATATATATGTATATATATATATACACATATACACATAGGGTCTTAGCACATGCTTAGTTGGATGTGGTTGAACTTTTCTATGCTCTTGGCTTAATACTGCCTCTCTTCTACATGGAGCCCTCCTCCTTACTCTTTCCTTACTTGAGGATGGATGCAGTTGTTGAGAAATATAATTTAAGAACCTACAGGGTACACAGGGTACTGAGTCACAAGGAGTACAAACATGAAAAGTACGAGACCCACTCTTTTGAGGCACAGATAGTTAATGGCTGCACTAACTAGAAAAGACTTTGTGAAAACAAGTAACACTCAACCTAGAAATCTCAGGGAAAGGGGATACTGACAGCTAGGATTATAGGGAAAGGTGTATGGGACAGCAAAGAAGATACTTTTCAAAAAAATACCCTCAGGAAAATTATTTCTGCCATCCTTAGTTCAAAACGCATCCACACTCACACACTCATTCTTTACAGGTCTACTGTCACACTACTACCTCTGTTCTCATTTACCCATCTCTTCATTTGGACGATAATTATTAAGACAATGAACTTATTCTTTTCCATAATACACACAATCAGCAATCAGAAAAAAGGTAACTTAAAAATTAATAGAAGGCAGCAGAGTTGATTCTTCTTGCACATAAGCTATTATATATTATGATTTCAGATAGTTCATTTTTAAGCATAATGGAAACTAACAGTCGTTTCAGGACTTTTAACCAATTGTGGGCCAGGTCTGTTTCACTTGATGTAAGAAATGAGCAGTCCTTGAAGTCTTCCTTATTTGTTGACCTGGATCACTTTCCACCGAGATACTTCCTTAAACTGATTTGGTTCCCATCCCTTCCTTTCAGTTTTCTTCATTTGATTGTACCAGTCAAATATTAAAATGTGAAACCCTTAATAAGAATTAATATTCAAATGGATGGACATGTTCAGTAAGGGTCACTAGGTGCTCCAAAAGAATATTCAGACTGGCTTGCAGAATTTAAAGATATTTATTTTTAAAATATTCATCTCATTTTAACTTATTGATGTAAATGTTTAAGTTGTAAAATCAGATATAAATGACTTTCACCAAAACTTTCTTGACTAATGTAGAAAAGCTTTGAGTCCTAAGTCCTGAGTAAAATTTCAAATAAAAAAGGGAGTAAAAGTCAGTGGAAAACAACCAAAGGGACAGAGGGGAAGGAGGAAGGGCATTAATTCAGCCTATTGGCTACTATGAGCTCTATGTGGGTGATGGGCACACCTATAGCCAGGACTCAAGCTTTACATAATGATCCATGTAATCCAAAACATTTGTAAGTCCTTAATATCTTGAAATTTTTAAAAAGTCCAAACAGAACTGCTTTGGTTTTCCTTAAATTATGGTAAGAAAAAAGCATTCATTTTGAAAACCACCTGAAATAGGAGGCGTTCTTTGCTACAGTTGAAGAATTCTATATTGGAAGACAACTGTGGGAGTTACCCTCCCAGGATGTGTTGTGTTGCATAACTCGCTTCCTGCTTCAGAGTCCCCTGGTGAACCCCAAGAGTGTGATCTACTCATTATATGTAACTCTGGGCCTGCAAGTCAGTTCAACTGAGGCAGCGCGATTTGCAAGTTGCTAAAAGCAGCCCCCTGTCTCCCACGACTTCTTGTCCATCCTCTTGCATACTCAGCCTGATGGAGGCATCAGCCTTGTGAAGATAACAGGAACTGGGAGAAATATCCCAATTCCTTCCGGAGTGCCCTTTTCATTAGGATGTTTTGTTAAAGTAATTATAAAGCCAAATCACACTGTTTGTTTAAGGTTCCCTGGAAAGCGTGTAGCTATTACTGACAGCTGGGAAGTTTTAAAATATGGATTTTGTGCCTCAAAGTCTCAGCTTTAAAAAAAAGAACCAAGATCATTAGAATTCCCCAAGGTTTTTACGTAAATGTCCTGCATAAGGAAATGAGAGAATTTGTGATGAAGTTCAGCAAGGTATCCACCAGCATCTGTTTGTGTCTATTTATTTATATATATAAATTTATATATATATATATAAATACATTTTGAAGTTAATAGGTGGAAATGGCTGTACACAATCAATAAGGATGTGATTTAAAATTAAACCTCTGCACTAAAGTGGAGGAGCTCAGCTATCGGAAATCAACAATACAGAGACTTCTGAAAGTACAAGAGTAAAGTAGCAAAGAATGTGAACCTAGGAGCTAGTTCTAATGTCCCACCCACGAAATAGGTATTTAGCTCTGTTAACCTGATCAGGTAGTGGTCAGATAGTTTCACTGCAAATTCATTTCAATTGAGAAGAGGGGTAAGGTGTGGGCTCTATACCAGTAAGCAAAAGAATGTGTTCTTTTGGCAATTTAACTTGGTGTTAGTATGAGATTTGGTGTACACAGAGTGTGGGTGGCTGTCATGCAGTAGAATTTCTTTCATACAAACTTTCAATCAGAGCCTCTTGACAGACAGGCTCGGGAATCAGATGATCCAGGGGAACAGTGGCTATTCTGCCACAAAATTGAAGAACCCATCCCCTTAATATTGTTTAAGTGGATTTCATTTTACACATAAGGGGTGTAGCAGACAAAGCCAAACCTGATTTTTGAAAACTACTTTAGTTCTTAGACAAGTGGTTGTTCAGAATCTCAGAGTTCCACTGTACGAAGGATGGCACAGATTGTTTAGACGAGAATAAATGTTCCAAGGAGTTTTAAGCCCTTTCCTTGGCTATAGCAAACTTTAATGTGCTCCTGGAATGTCTAATCCCTTTATGATTTACTTGGCTTTTTCAGAGTGTAATGTAAGGAATGATAAGGTGGGTTCTCAAGTTTAACATCTAGATTTGAATCCAGCTCCACTCACTGGGTCAGCTTGAGCAAGTTAACTTGACATCCCCGAGCACTGAGTTTTCTCGACAAAGTGAACATAACAACCTTATCCATTTCGGGGGCTCTTTGTGAGAATTAAATGTAATAATAGCAGTAAAACGTTCAATAGTGTACTGTTGTTTCTAGATTTGATAAATTAGGTTTCAGACTTTGACTGCATTCCTTTTTAACAATAACATGAAATACACAATTGGTCTTATAAAGCTTCTCCTTGACCATGACAAAGCTTTGTTGTCTGCATCAAGGGATTAGATGTATTTACTTCCATTGCATAAGGAAGGCATGTCTTTAGCACACTTTAAAAGCCCAGAACTAATTAAGGTATAATTTCAAAAGATGTCATATAATTATATCAATAGATGCAAGTGGAAATTTTGTAAAGTTACTCATTATCAATATTTTTAAAAGCTCGTGTTAATATAGAAATATAAGTAAGCTTTCAAAATTTTACTGTTTTTCTTATGAGAAAGTAAAAGCAAATGTTATGCTGAATGTTAAATTACTAAAGATGTACTTTAAGACCCAAACATGCCTATCAGCTTCCTATCATTTCTGTTATTCAAAAAATATAGAGGTTATAACCAGAAAAGTAAACTTAAAAAGCTATAATATTTTGTTGCAGAAGGAAAGAATATTTATTTTTATAAATATGCAACTCATATTTGAAAATTCCACTAAACAGCTATTAGAACTAAAAAGAGAATTTAATAATATAGTAGATTTCAATATGCATACATTAAAAAGGAGCTAGCTTTTCTTTATAGTAGCAATAATTAATTTAAACATTAAAAAGAAAATAAATACATTTATAAAGCAACCCAGAATATAACATCTAAGACTAAATTTAACGAGATGTACCAAATATATATGAAGAACAATATAACATTTTATGAAGAAATGTAAGAAGAGAAAATAAATGGACAGATACATGTTCCTGTGTGAAAAATCGGAGCATTGTATAAACATTAATCCTTAAGGACTAATGTAATGAGATTATAATCAGAGTAAATTTTATTTTATTTTATTTTACTTCTATACAGAGTAAATTTTATATAGAAGTATAAATGCAAAAGAATTCCAAGAGATTTTGAAAAAGTATAATAAACATTAATATTTGCTATAAAGCCTGATTTAAAATCAATATAGTACTGTCTGCATTGGAATTGACAGATCAGTGTAACAGAATGTAGAAGACAGAGCATGTCTGAGAATAACTGGGAAAAATATATAAAAATAAATTTGGTACCTCAACCAGCAGATTGAACAATCTCACTAATGATGAGAGAATATTGCCAGTACTTTTTATAGAACATACAATTTTTTGTTCTCTCCTACATCAACCTAGTTGACAGTTGCGGGTTCTGCTGATGGATTTGGAGGCAAAGGAGGATAAAATAATCACTTCTTGTATTAAATATTATTCAAAAATTAAAAAGCCAGGGATGGTTGTTAGGATTTCCGTCACTGTTTTGTCTTTTCATACTTTTAAATATAACAGAGGTGGAGAGAGGGCTTACACACAAATCCTTCCATACTGTTTGAAGTTGTGGGCTGAATCCTCAGGGTACCATGGCTCTTAATACTGGCTACATTCTTCACCTTGGGACCAGTCCCAGTCTAGCTGTCCTCACCCCGAAAGCGTCCCCATCATCCTCAACTCTTCTGTGTTATTCCCTGCCAATATTCAGTCAGTCACAAAGACCACACTTTCCATACATCCATACCTTCTTGATAGATTTGGAACCAGCCTCTCCTTTCTACTCCCACCCTCATGCTTTTCTGTCAACTTTTCATCATTTGTCACATGAACATAGCCTCACCCCTGGGTCTGCACCTGTTTGTTCTGCATCCTCTAGAGACTCCACAGTGTTGCCAGGGTGATTTTTCACAACTAGATCTGATAGTGTCATTTCACTGTTCAGTTCTTCTCAATAGTGTCCTGCCCTTAGGCTCAAGTCTGACATCCCGTTCACACTTCCCTCCAGCTGTTCTTCCTCGGCTGCAGTACATCTCAAGCTTTGGGACTGGGTGTGCTCCCTGTCTGAGTGTCTTTTCATAAGTATTTCACACTTACTTGACCTTCAAACCTCACTGAACAGCTTTTCTCAACCTGAGGAGGCGGCATAGCTTATGTTTATTTGTTCTGTAAATGCTGCTTTCCTGTTTGTAAAATGAAGGAACAGACACTGAAATCACTCTGATCTATCGTTAGACCTATGGGATCAAGTAATAAGCATGCCCAACTGCTGAATGCCTATAGCAACAATTTGGTAGTGAATTTTCTTTGGATATCAGATGTAAATGCCATCTAAAGACATAATTTTAATATACTAATCATGATGTATATAGCATGTTTAAAATTGTGTGTAATCTTAATTTGGTTAAAACATTTTCTACTTCAAAAGAATGGATAACATTTATATTAAAATTACTACTTTAGGGGGTTTGTCTAAAGCAAACACTGTGGCCTTATACTCAAAGTACCATAGAAAATATGTTTCAATGGATGCAGGTTGCCTACTAAAGACTGCATATAATTATACTAATTGGTCTTAAGTCATAAGAACCAAGGAACAGCTGCAGACCACCCTGGACCCTGTTCTTACTTTTGCGGTGTAAAGACTTCAACCTCCAACTGGCAGGTGTTCACCTTGAGTGATCATTTTCTGTTGAAGGCACCCCTCGGGAGCTGTACTCTTCCTCACTCTGGGTTGCCAAATTTAATCCTACCCTGTAAAAAAGTAAAAAGATAAAATGTGGTTAAATTATAACTCTTAATGTTGAAAAGGAACAGCTTGAGATAAGCAATATAAAATCAGTAGAATAGCTATGACAGCAAACACTATGGGAAATGCTAAAAGAAATAACATTTATTAAAATAGAGAATGTATAATCACACCTAAACACGGGTATGATAGGTCTTCCTAAATTTCAGCCATTATTGTTATTAGGGAAAAGAACAAAACCTAGATGATTGAAAAAAATTTAAAGCTGAAAATCAATAAGTAAAGATTAGTCCTAGAGGAAAGAACTTTTAAAGTTTGTTATGAACATGAATAATGAGAGAAGGGAAGAGGGCTTCACCATACAGGGGTAGCCTGGTGATGTTTTGTGAGCGATGGAATGTTTTGTGTCCTGAAGGGAGTGATGAGTATGTGATTTTACCTGTTAGCCAAAACTAGTAGGACCCTATACCACTGAATAAATGTTGCTGCTTATAAATGTTCTAAGTATATTCAAAAACAAATACTGAGAAAACGGTAGGAGTAGAATGTTAAAAGAATACAAAACAGAGTTCCGTGGTGAATAGAAGCAGTAATGTACTACAACAAATAAATAAACAAATAGCATTCCAAATTTATGGAGACCAGTAGCCTAAGGGAAATGCTGTCCATTGGTGAAAACTCAGACCCTGCCCATAGAATTGAACACATTAGTCCCTCTCAGACCTGCTGGGAAAGGCAGAGGATGCATATGTCAATTGCCTTATGTAACTCGCTGTGAAGAAATATAGGCTATTAAAGACTGGAACAAAACTCTAACAAAATGATCCATAAAACGCAGTGTGCTAAATGGGGAACAAATGTATTTGTCAAAAGTGCCGACTGCCTGACACGACTTGGCAGTGCCGTCCATGGGAGACAGATCACGGCCATGATCATTTTCTTTAGGAAGGGCTGGCAGAAACAAATCTTGCTGGCCACTCACTAGGAGAAAAGACTTTAATAACTATTTTCATCCTGTTTCATTTGTATTTTTTTTCCTTAAAATTCCTATCTAATAAAGAGAGGTATATCAAACTGTTATTTGATATGTAATAACAGTTCTGTTTAGCCTTATAGGAAATATAGACTTTATTATTATATTTTTGAGCACTTTCACTTTATGCCAGAAACTGTTCTAGGGATGGGAGTTGGAGAACTTACAAAAGGGGATAAGACAAAAAACAGTGATCACATGAAGCAGGTAGCAAAGTAAATGGTAATAAATGCTTTTAAAGGAAAAACAACAGAGATTACGAGTGATGAGGGGAAGAGCCCCATGTTAACTATTGAGGGAAGGCTGCAATTGGAAATTAAATAACAAAATCCTGAAGGAGTAACAAGGAGCTATATCTGGAGCAGAGTTCCCAAGCACACCAAGTGCAAATGCCCTGTGGCTGAAGTATGCCTAGCATGTTTGAGGAACAAAAAAGTATTCAATGTGGACTAGCTGGTTGGAGTGACATGAGCAAAGGAAAAAGCAATAGAAGAGAATAGAAAAAGCAATTACTTGGAGAAGTAAGGGAGGAAGAGGAATGGATCGTGTATGGCCTCTAAGACCCTGGCTTTACATTGTGATACGGAACACATTGGAAGGTTTCGAGCAGAACAATCTTAATGGAATTTCATTTATATACACACAGTCTATATTCATAAGCTTTGACTTAAAATACTATCTATACGCTGCTCACTTTCATATCTGTCTACATATATCTAGCCCTGACCTTTCAACAAAACCCCAGGCTTAACATACCCACCTACTGCCATGGTATTTCCACAGGCTTGATTAATAGGCATCTCAAATTGAAATGCCCCCAAGGAAAACTTCCTTGTTTTTCCTCCTCTCAGACATCGGTCCTCAACCTGTGGGTCATGACCCACAGGAACTGTATTGAAGGGCCGTTGCATTAGGAAGGTTGAGAACCACCATCTTAGTACATCGTCTACAATTTGCCCAAGCCAAAGACCTATGAGTTATGATTCTTTTTTTCCTCGCACCACTTACATCCAATCCATGGCTGTTGACTGTGCCTTCCAAATGTACCACTTAGTTCACTTTACATCATTTCAGAATTGCTACCCAGACAAATAAAAACACAGTGTTATGGTCTCCCTGTTTCTCTCTATGCCCCTTCCCTGAACATCTCTTCACCCCCAAAATAGAGTTATCTTTCAAAAACATCAATTAGACCACATTTCCCCCCCTCCGACCCTTACCAGGGAAAACCATCCAAGATCTTCGTATTATTCTTAGAATGAAATTTAAGTTTCTTAGTCACCTTGGCTTGCCTTGTTTATAGTAATAACCTGTCTCTCACTTACTATCTTAGCCATTTTTAAACGTATAGTTCAAAGGCATTAAGTATACTCACATTGTTGTGTAACCATCACCACTATCCATCTCTAGAACTCTTCGTATCTTGCGACACTGGAGAGCTCTACCCATTAAGTACTAACTAGTCATTCACGCCTCGCTGGAGCCCTGGCAACTGCCAAACCATTCTCTGTCCCTGTGAATTTGACTACTCTGGGAACTCCACAAAAGGAGAATCATGCAGTTTTGTCCTTTCTTTATTAGCTTGTTCCAAATAACCTCTTCACCATGTGTCAACATGTTCTTTCTTTTCAAAGACCAAATTATATTCCATTCTATGACTATACCACGCCACCTTTATCCATCCACCCATTGATGGACACTTTCGTTACTTTCACCTTTTGGATAGTGTGAATAAAGTTCCTATGAATAATATGGGTATACAAATATTTGCCTGAGTTTTTGCTTTCAGATGTACAGAGTGTTTACTCATAAGAGCAATTGCAAGATTAATTATATTGCAAGGTTAATGTATTTTAAATATTTTGAGGAAACAAAAGCAAGCCTATCATTTTATATTCCTACCAGCTGAATGTCTCCTTATCCTCTTCATTTTCTTTCTTACCCTCCATGGTTCAGGTATAATAACCTTTGATTTCTTCCAATACCAAACTCATTCGTGGGGTAGGGAGGGTCTTTGCAATAGTTATTCCCTCTGCCTAGGAAGCTCACCATTTTGATGTTTACTTGATTACTTCTTTCTGAAAATTCACCTTAGACTCTAACAAAGAGAACTTCCTATATGACTCAGTTATTATACCATCAGCATAGCACTTATCAAAATGTCATCATTTGTTTATTAGGAAATTTCCATCTTTCCTATGTCAACACTATATCTCTAACTCCAGTACCTACAACTAAGAATGTCATATAGAAGATGCAAGTATTATTGAAATGTGACAGGGACTAATCTAATAAATACTCTGATGTACTGCATGTGAACATTACTCATTAGTGAAAGTCTGTGGTTGGTGCTCAAAGATTAACATTCGTTCTTTAGAACGAAATTAAATCAAAAGAGTTCCATAATTCCAGAGTATAATCAAGAATGACAGTTGACCTAGTTATCTTGATCATTTAGACTCCCATAGAAATTTGAGGCTTCATTAATTTGGATGTTTCAGGTAAAATGTGCTCTTCTGTTTCAAATTATCTTAATAATTACCCTAATCTACTCTTTATGGATCTGATCATTGTTATAGAGATATTTGTAAAATATTTCATGTACTTCTGAGCACCAAATTTCAGTTTCAGACCCTAAGTAAGGAGCACCTTGTGACATATATCTTCCAGAGGAAATTTTCTAAATTGACATTTTATAGTTCATTCCAGTAGGAACCACTTCCACAATCCATAAGGTCATCTGTGTTAGAGAAAAACCACTCAGGCAACATAAAAGTAAAATTGTTATTTCTGTCTTTACATGAAGAAATGAGTGTGTGAGCATGAATTGGCTATTCAAGATTATGAACAGTCTACGGACATAATTATTATGAATATTATGTAATAATTATTGCAAATATTATGAATGGCTTACATCCAATACTGCTTTGGTGTGCTGTCCTTCTGCCCTATGATCATAATTGGGTGATTAAAATCCTATTAAACATATACATGGAGAAGCAGCACGTATTCTTATGTATCAACACCTGTAGTTTGCTTCTTTGTAATGTTAAAAAATGTTTTGAGATGTGTTTCTACAATGAAAAAATTTTTATGCAGTGAAGGATAAAGGACAATCCTGTGTACTAGGAACCCCTCTTTTTCTGGAACAAGTTGGTGTATTCATTATTATGGTATGTTTAAAGCTCTAATGGATGAAATTCTGTGGTGAATAACTTATAAGAGAACGATTGGATAATTTGCATAAATATGGAAAAATTATTGTTTGAAAGAATTTTAGTGGTTTTCCCTTTTATTCACAAAGGTGTTACATATTGTAATTCCAATCATTATGCTTTCATATTGCTTTCTGAAAGTGATAAATGCAAAATATCTGAATACTATTCCTTTTATGTTCTTAATATAAGATGAAGTGGATCATCTTGTTGTTTCAATAGTGATCGCAAAAACTCAATTGTGTTAAACAGAATTGATGGCCAAGCCCATTGTATTTCAGAGACACTGACAAGACTTGGTGGTAGGAGGGCTGAAAAGTCACCCTTTCTGTCTCTCTTGGTACTTTCACATAGCGTTTATAGTGGGAAATGCTTCACAAACATTGTGTTTCTGCTGTTAAGATTTTAACCCATATTTTGAGACATAATTTTTAAGATGTCTTTGCATATTATATCAGAAGTGTTTTTAGACAAATAATGCTATGTCTTTTTTGGCTCTCAAAGGGGCAACTTTAGAAAAAAAAAGAAAAGCATCTTTAGAAATTTCTGTTAATGTAGCATCTCTAGAATCTTTTTGAAAGCTGTCGGTATGGTACCTGCTTTAAAAGCTTTAATAAAAAAAAATGCTACTATCTATCATTTAATAAGCTAAAATGTGCATACTGATTATGGATAAAGTTGGAAGAAAAGATTGCATTAGTTTTATTATCTATTACATTGAGGAGAAAAAATGTATTATAATATTACCTTTAGTCATCATATTTTCTTGCATAATTTGTCAATTTTCACAGATTTTCAGAATCTCTGGACACAGAAATTTCTGTAACAGAAATAATGAGCACAATAGTTTAAGATTTAAAACCCTGTTCTTTTTGAGTACCTATTAATTGCCAAGAATTGTGTTAAGCACATATTGAAGTTTGGATGGGCACATTCTTTCTTACATTACTTTTCAGAATACTTACTTGATTTTGAAAGAATAGATTATGTGTCCTTGTATTTAGCCTTTTGAAATATTTATCACAATCCATTGTAATTGCTTTTTTACTTGCCTATATTTTCCAGTGGATTATAAATTCCAAAAGTGCAGGTTTTATGCCTGCCATATGCACTCTTTTCTGTATCCTCAATATTACAGGTACCTGGCCCCACCCTTCAAGCATAATAGGTACCATATAAATATTTAATAATTGAATAATGACCTGTGTCCAGGAAATAAATTATCCTTTTAGGGGTGGGATAATAGAGAGAATGATAACAGAAAATCAGAATGTCTATTTAGTAATAAAATGTCTTAATTCCCAACACTCAATCTCTTTAAAAGAAAATGTATGTCAAGATGGAATGTACATCCTCTCTGTAATAGCTAACATCAGTTGAGAGCTTATGTGCTACTCATAATGAGGGCTTTTATATAGCATCACCTTAAATCTTCTCAATAACATAACTTCATTCTATAGAGGAGGGAACTGAAGCTTAGAGAGAATAAGTAACGTCTTGGTCTCACGTCTAGTCAGCTTCCAATGTATATTTTAACTCTTCTCTTTCTTCCAGATTTCAAGCTTTGAGTCAGTCAGTATTTGGAATACTAACTTAATCAGAAGAGAAACTCAGAGAAGTTAAATAATCCCATGAGGACCAGGAGCTAGTAAATGACAGAATGTGATATTAAGCCAAATTCACACAACTCCAAATCATGTGTGGATTTAATCCAGACCACTATATTCTTTCCCTTAATAATTAATGTACTTTTCACACACATAATGGACCCTGAATCAGGTACCATACTAATCATGCTGAGTAGATCATGGCCCTAAACATTCCTCCTAATGATTTCTCAGGAAAGGACTGGTATGTGTTTTTGTTTTTACTTAAATCAGAATAAGTAGTTGTTGGGCAAGACAACATTCACATCTTATTTCCCATTCCATTATTCTTACATCTGCCTAGATTATGCCCCTTATTAATGACACATAACAAGAAATATATGGAGAAAGACCCAAGGAAGAAACTATTAGAATAAAGATGTATTAGGCCACCAAGCCTGTGGAAGGAATTCAGTATCCTCTCCTGCTTAAGAAATTTTGTGAAAGTGAGATTCAAACATAAAAAATGTATCACAACATGAAAAAAGGAAGGGCTTGGCCAATAACTTATGGGTTATTAGAGCTTCTATTAAGTCTTGTTTAAACAGTGTTTCTCCATGCTGACTACTCTTTTATAACACGCGCTGATGTTGCCCCTTTTTGAATCCTAGAGTCTCAAGTTCCAGATCAGCCAAGCTCTCTTCATGTGAGGCCTCAGACCAACTGCATCATCATGAGTTGGACTCCTCCCTTGAACCCAAACATTGTGGTACGAGGTTACATTATTGGTTATGGCGTTGGGAGCCCTTATGCTGAAACAGTGCGTGTGGACAGTAAACAGCGATATTATTCCATTGAGAGGTTAGGTGAGTAGGTGTGATTTTTATTCTATTAAGGGAAATAAATGATTTATTTAACATTATTTTATTTATTGGAATATTGTCTTTGGAAATAGGACTGCAATTTGTAGTATGTGTTAATTCTTAGAGCAACTCCCTATCTCTACAGCACATACACAAATACACACACATTTCTTCTCTGATATTTAGATGTGGGGAAATTGATCTAGAGAGTTTCATAAATGTGAGTGCCTGCTTTTGTGTCATAGTTTACAAAAAATTCACTGGGTTATTTTTCTTTATCCAATGTTCAATGGAAACTTCTATTCAAAATAATTCTAATGAAAAAAAAAATCAACCCATTTGCCATTATTGCTCTCACTAGGAAGATCTTCTGTTCATTTTTCTTTAACCTTGAATTCTCTAGTCATAGTAATTTCCTTTCCCTTAATATTCATAGGTAAAGCTTTGTGGCTATGTCATTAGGACTGTAAAGCAAGATGAAAAAAGGAATTTTCAGTCAAGCTAGTAAATTGGAGTTATTAAAATCCCTCCAACCTGTATCTTGCTCCCTCCCCAATCCAAGTTTCCTTAGTGTACTCAACTCAAACTTGTTTTTTTTTTACTTTAGTTTTTTATTTTTTTTTTACTTAATATAGTACTTCAATCATGACATATATGAATTCATTGACACTTGGTTCATTCAGAGAGGTATAATTTGTGTAAAAGTGTTTATATTCATATTATATCTTCTCATAGTGCTCTACAAGATTATAGATAATATCATTAATACATGGAAACAGTAATCAGAATGCAAGTAAATTAAGCACTTCCCATAAAGCAAAAATCTGGTTGCTTCCACCTGTTTATTAAATACCACATTACTTGCAATCAAGAGTGATGACCCTACTGGAAATGCAAGTAGATTGGCATTGCAGGTGGGGGCCTCTGCTACTTATTCATAATGTCTCTCACAAACAGAACATTTGTGATGAGAAGGCTGATTTGAATTTGAATAGCTAAAATGCAGTAGCAAGAATAGATTATCTCAGCACCAGGGAGAAATTGCACTGACCCATTCTCTCTATAATTGCTTTAAACACTAATAAGAGAAGCACCTACTGAAAATCTCCACATTTTGGTTAGCTATGCTTTAGAAATAATATTCTCTCTGTCAGTCCCTGAGTTAGAACATAAAGACAATTACAAAACTCATATTTTATGGCCATCAAACCTATGTCAGGGAAGTCTCACTTATTCATTATTAAGTATACACAATCTCTGATGGTTCATCTTGATGCCACTCACCAGACAGAGGAAAGAAGTTCCCTGGCAGTGCACAGGCATCCAGGCAATGAAAATGTATCACAAACTCAGAAGGAAACCAGGAAGGAAAACTGCATTGTTTCACTATGTCCTTTGGATAATGATGCTGTTTATTACAAAGAAACTCTCCAGGAGTCTACAACTTTAGCAAAGTTAGTAGTTTGGGAGATTAACTTAAAAGAAAAAAATATCATTGTAAGATAGGTTCTAAAGATCTAGGAAAATTGTTCAATGTAAAGTGGGACGTGAACCTGTCTCGGTGATAATCATGAATTTACACTTTAAAACTTGTTAGGAAAGAGAAATCTCTCTCTCACTCACTCTTCTCTCTCTCCCTCTCATATTTAAGTTCTATCAGTTCAAAACTTTTAAAATAGTCCTATAGATACGAAATAATACTATTAGTATGTTGTTCATTAAATATCCTCATGATTATGCAAATAAACTGTCATTTATAGTTTGTTGACACTGTTTAACCAGACTGTGTGCATGAGACGTATCTTTGCTCTAATCTTTATAGAGATAAAGGATTCATTCAAGACCAAATTCGCACTCTGCAGGGAAACCACTAATTGTTCTATTTATCCTGTTAAACATTAAAATAGGCATGCCAGCTTTCATATCTTTTAGAAAAGTATTTATATAAATATGTGTACTTTTAATGTTTAAAGCTTTAGAAATGCAAAGTTGTCTAGTCATTATCTATATAATTAACAGAAAGCTATGTTATGTTTTAAGCATAGTATGAAAGTCAGACAAGTAAAAATAAATGAAAGAAAGTTCTAATCCATTTAAGCATAGGGTCAGCCATAACTTCCAGTATCATGGTTATTTTAGACTATAAAAAGCTATTTGTTTTGTAACTGACCAATAAACCCTCTCTTGTCTTTATGAGAGACTAGAACTTAATAAGCAGCATTACATTCACATTTAAAAACCAGCAAGATAAGTTGGTGCAGGACTGGAAATAATGAGAACATTTTGAACAATACCTAATATTGCCTAATTACAAACAAACAAGCAAACTTTCTTACTGTAGGAATAGAGCTTCTTTAGCCACTGTGTGTACAGTGGACCAGCCCTGTGGTCCTGCTCTCCACCACCAACCTGCTAGCCACAAACCACCCATACCACCACATAGAATCATGACACTTAGGCCTGTATGGAGCAAATGCCTGCAGGCCTGACACCTGCACTCATAGCTGAGATAGTCTTCTTAAACAGTCACTACCGCCACTGGAGGGAGACCCAGGCAGAGCAATTCTTCACAATGCCTGCCTCAGTGGAACAGGACTTACCCAGTACATCCCCTGCCTATACTTTCATCAGTGGCCTGGGAACCAACCCCTTATTCCATATGAAGAATCCCCCATCACTGGCTAAGTACCTGTGACCTATGCAGGCACTGGCCAAAGTCCCATTTTCAAAATGTCAGAAATGGTATTCAGAATATAGATGGAAAATATGATGAAGAGAATTGAAGAGAAATTTGAAAACACAACACAAAGGAATTTGAAGTCCCTAAAAAGCAGTGAAGGCCATGAATGGAAAAATGAAAAAAACTTGCAAAAAATATAGAAAACATAAGAAAAGATGTAATATAACTTAAAGAAATGAAAAAATAATTTATGAAGTTACAAAATTTAGCAGAAAGCTTCAAAAACGGGCTAGATGTAGCAAAAAAAAAAATCTCAGAGCTTGTAGATAGGCTTTCAAAGTAACCCAGTCAGTCAAAGATGCAGAAAATCAAGGATGAAGGAATCTTTCCCAACATGTTCTATGAAACAAACATTGCCCTGATACCAAAACCAGGAAAACACCCAACTAAAAAGGAGAACTTCACACCACTCTCACTAATGAATATAGAGGCAAAAATTCTTAATAAAATCCTAGCCAATAGATTACAGCTGGACATTAAAAAAGTCATACATCACGATCAAGTAGGTTTCATCCCAGGGATGCAAGGCTCGTATAACATACACAAATCCATAAACGTAATTCACCATATCAACAGAAACAAAAACAAAAACCATGTGATCCTCTCAATACATGCAGAAAAAGCATCCTTTAAAATTCAGCATCCTTTTCTAATTAGAACGCTGAAGAATATAGGTGTAGGTGGCACATTTCTTAAACTGATGAAGCCATCTACAACAAACCTACAACTAATATTACACTTAATGGAGTAAAACTGAAAGCTTTTCCACTTAGAACTGAAATCAGACAAGGTTGTCCTCTATCACCATTACTATTCAACGTAGTGTCAGAAGTTCTAGCCAATACAATCAGGCAAGAGAAAGAAATAAAGGGCATCCAAATGGGAGCATAGGAGGTCCAACTCTCCATCTTTGCCAATGATATGATATTAAAGTTAGAGAACCCCAAAATCTCAACCAAAAGACTCCTGGAATAATCAAAAAATACAGTAAGGTCTCAGGATATAAAATAAATGTCCAAAAATCAGCAGCCTTTGTATATGCCAATAAAAGCCAAGATGAGAAGCAAATCAAGGACACAATTCCTTTCACAGTAGCTTCAAAGAAAATGAATCACGTAGGACTGTATATAACAAAAGAGGTGAAGGACCTCTATAAAGAAAATTATGAAGCCCTAAGAAAAGAAATAGCAGAAGATTTTAACAAATGGAAGAACATACCATGCTCATGGCTGAGAAGAGTCAACATTGTGAAAATGTCTATACTTCCCAAAGCAATCTACACATTCAGTGCAATCCCCATTAAAATGCCAACATCATACTTTCAAGACTTGGAAAAAATAATTCTTCTTTTTGTATGGAACCATAAAAAAACCCCTTAGAATAGCTAAGGCAGTTCTTAGTAATAAAACAAAGCCAGGGTCAAAAGCCTACCAGACTTTAGGCTATACTAAAAAGTCCATAGAGATCAAAACAGCATGGTATTGGCACAAAAATAGAGACATAGATACCTGGAAGCACATAGAAAACCATGAGATGAACCTAACATCTTACACCCACCTAATCTTTGATAAATCAAACATGAACATACACTAGGGAAAAGAATCCCTATTCAGTAAATGGTGCTGGGAGAACTGCATAACCACATGTATAAGCCTGAAACTGGACCCGCAGCTTTTGCCACTCATTAAAATCAACTCGAGATGGATAAAAGATCTAAATCTAAGACATGAAACAATAAAAATCTTTGAAGAAAGGGGAGAAGAAGACTTGAAGGTAGTCTTTATGGAAAAGACTTTATGAAGCAGATTTCAGTGGCAATTGCAGCAGCAGCAAAAATAAACAAATGGGACTTAATTAAGGTGAGTAGCTCCTGTCCAACTAAGGAGACAACCACCAAAACAAATGGACAGTCATCAGAATGGGAAAAGACATTTGCATATTATGAATTGAACAAAAGACTGATAACTAGGATCCACAGAGAACTCAAGCTATGCAACATAAAAAGAGCAAATAATCCCTTATATCAATGGGCAAGAGAGATGAATAGAAATTTTTCGAAAGAATACAGACAAATAGCTAACAAACATATGAAAAAAATTCTTGTTGTCCCTAATTATTAGGGAAATGCAAATCAAAACCACCATGAGATATCACCTAACCTCAGGAAGAAAGGCCCACATCACAAAATCTCAAAACTGCAGATACCGGTATAGATGTGAAGAGAAGGGAACACTTTTACACTACTGGCGGTAATGCAAACTAATACAACCATTTTTGGAAAGAAGTCTGGAGAACCCTCAAAGAACTCAAGCTACACCTCCCAGTTGATCCTGCAATCCCATTACTGGGCATCTACCCAGAATAAAAACAATCCTTTTACCATAAGGACACTTGCACTAGACTGTTTATCACAGTTCAATTTACAATCACCAAAATGTGGAAACAGTCTAAATGCCCACCAATCCAGGAAAGGATTAACAAGCTATGTTATATGTATACCATGGAATATTATTCAGTCACTAAAAAGCATGGAGACTATACATCTTTTATACTAACTTGGATAGAGGTAGAACACATTCTTCTTAGTAAAGCATCACAAGAATGGAGAAGTAAGAATCCAATGTATTCAATTTTGATATGAGGACAATTGATGCTAGTACCTGGTGGGGGATGGGGGAGTAGGGGAGCAGAGAGAAGGAAGAAGGGGGGTGTTTGGCACATCTCTTGGGGGAGGAACACATTTATAACAGGGATTTAGCTTGACAAATGCAATTAGTATAATCTGGATCTTTGTATTCTCAATGAATCCCCAACAATAAAAAAAAAAAATGTAAACTCTTGTGTTGACAAACAGTAATAAAAAAAGAATGAACAATCACTCAGAAATATAGAACTATAGGAAAGAAGAAAATACATGCATTGTAGATATCAAAGAGGGATAAGAAGGGAAAAGCAAAAAAGCAGAGAAACTCTATTTGAGAGAAATATTGAAAAGAACTTTCCTGGTATCTCAGAGATTCAGACATCCAGATACAAGATGGGCATCAAACACTGAGAAGATTCATAGCTAATAAAATACCGCCAAGACACACAGCCCTCTCCTGCTGGCCAAAGTCAAAATGAGGGGGAAATTTCTTCCAGGTGGAAGATGAAAGCAGCAAATAACATACAAAAAAAAAAAAAATTGAGCTAGCAGCAGACTTCTCAGAGAAGAACTTATAGCCAGACGAGATTAGGGACCCATCTTTAATTTTCATAAATAGAAAAATTGGCAGCCAAGAATTTTGGATCAACTTCCAACTTCTTTATAAAAAAAAAAAAAAAGAATTTTGGATCATACAAAACTAAGTTTCACAAATAATGGAGAAGTAAAGACATTTCCAAACAAGCAAACACTAAGGGAATTTGTCACTCCTAGATTTTCCCCACAAGAAGGATCAAGTGCATTATACATGCAAAAGTACAAGAGATATCCCACAGTATAAAAGCCCATACAAGTTAGAGGTCACAGCTCTTATAAAACAATAACAAGAAGTAAAATGCAACAATAATTTATGACCCTACATGATAAACAAAGGAGATTCCCACATATCAATGCTAACACTCCATTTCAAAGACATAGACAGGCTGAATGAATGACAAAACACAACTCAAGTATTTTCTGTCCCCAAGAACCACATCTAAACCACAAAGACTCACACAGAACTTACATAGAATCAAGGTCAGAGGATGGAAAAAAAAATCAACAAAATGGAAACAGGTGAGCAGGTGCAACCATCTTAATATAAGATAAAATCAACTTTAAATCAAAGATAAAAAAAGATAAAAATTAAAAAGATATAGATGGGGAATACACTGTTGCTGATCTATCCCACCCAATATTCAATCCTGGACACTGGACACTGTTTGAGTCCACTTGCTCATTTGTGCCTTCCAAGGCTACTCCAGTGAGCATGATTAGCCCAAAATAAAAAAAAAAAACTTTACAACCCTTTTCTGTACCCAGTCCTCCTTGGGCAAACTGGCTGTCCATTCCCTACATGTTCTCAAGCTCTCCCCTTCTGTGCTGGTTTTCCTTAAGTCCTGACCTCCTTGCTGGCTTCTGAAGTCCACCACTGCTTCCCTCTGCCCCAGAGTGATGTCCCTGGGTGGGTTCCTCGAGCCAGAGGTGGTTGGAGGCTATTTTCCCCTTCCTTGCCACAAGTCTCAGTAAGGACATGTTTCTAGTCTGACATCTTCACATTTCTGTGTTTTAATAGCAGCCAAGCTGAGTACCAAATCAAGGACTCAACACCATTCACAATAGCTATAAATAAAGCAAAATGCCTAGGAATATACTTAACCAAGGAAGTGAAAGATCTCTATGTGGAAAACCACAAAACATTGATGAAAGATATCAGCAATGACACAGACAAATTTAAAACACCTCTTGCTTATGGACTGGCAGAATCAACATTGTAAGGCATGTGTTTTGTTTGTCTGTGTCAGCTATTACTTCTTTCATTAGTGTTTTGTAGTTCTCCTTGTATATATCTTTGTTTTATGAAGATCAGTTGTTTGTAAGTAGATGTCTTGTTTATGTACAATATGATGCTGGTATTTTGATGGTCATTGCACTGAATCTACAAATCATTTGGGACACAAATTCAATTCAACTATCAAAATACCAGTGTTGTATTTCATAGATTTAGAAAACTCTACACTTTGTTGAGAATGAATAAAACACCTGAATATCCAAAGCAATCTTAAGCCAAGAGAATACATCTGGAGATATCACACTACCAGACTTTAACTGGACTTCAAGGCTGTGTAACCAAAACAGTGTGATACTTGTATGAAAGTGGAGACATAGACCAATGGAACATTATAGGATACCCAGAAATATAACCATCCACCTACAAACAACTGATCTTCAGCAAAGCAGACAACAATATATACTGAGGAAAGGAATCCCTATTCAATAAATGGTGCTGGGAAAATTGAATAGCCACATGTGGAAAAATAAAACAGAATGCCTCCCTCTCATTCAAGATGGACAAAAGACTTAAGTGTTAGGCCTGAAACCCTAAGAATTCTAGCAGAAAATGTTGGAAAAACTCTTCTAGATATAGGCATTGGCATAGAATTTATGACTAAGATCACAAAGGCAAATACAGCAATAACAAAATAAATAAATAGGACTTAATTAATTCTTTGACCGTGGAGCACCCAAATTAGGTACGCAGCAATCACAAATGCTAAAATACATGCCCCCTACTGGATGTTCTTTGGTTTCCTGCCAATCAAAATAATTTACCCCACATTTCAGTTTCAATATTTTGTATGTATATTTATAAAAAACAAAATATAAACAAAAAATTAATATGAAATGGTAAAGCTTTCCACATCAATAAAAATTTAATAACCCTTTTTTTTTGGTATGGTACAACTCAAAACACAGTTCCATGGATAACCCAACATTACATTGTATGCACTGATAGTGTGTTTCACTTCAGTGTTTATGTTTTGTGCTAACAGCACATCTCTGGTGGTGGTTTTATTGTTTCCCATTGGATTGCTATGCTGTGACAGAAAATGCCTTTCCGTGAGATGGAAGGGATAGTTATCAGAAACAGTGCTTCCTTCATAGTTGTACAATAGAGTTAACCAAATATTTTGAGCAAAACAGCTGGAAGACTTTCAAACTTGATGATTTTTTATGAATATTGGCTTTTATTCCTGATGCATTTGAATCAAAATCATATATTTTTGGATTCAAATTGTCTCCTCTACATTGAAGTCGCTGAAGATTGACTTCTTTTAAATTTGAAATAGGTTCTGCACCTTCTTGTTTCCAAATCAGATTTTGAGGTACTTGCCAATTTACGTTTTTTTTGTGAGAAGTATTTTTAAAGCTAGTTCTATGTGCAAATTCTTCAACAATGATTGAGTCTTCTGAACGTGATGATGACTCTTCAAGTTGTACTCCATATTTATATATACTCCCACAAGAATCCACTATTTGTGCAGATTACTTCAGGCAGAGTGGCAAAAGTTTTGAGAATGAAGTGTGTGATGCTTATAGGCTCAAGTCAGGAAACATTACAGTAACAAGATTTTGTTTGCAAAATGAACAGCACCTACAGGAGGTGTTCGCACCATATGAACATCGTGTTTGAATGCCTATAGGCAGTGTTTGCAGTCGAAAGGTTAAATAAAAAAGCTTTGTGCAGCAGAGGAAATAATCAACGAAGTGAATAGACAGACTACAGAAGCAAGAAAATGTTCACAAACTACATATTCAACCAAGGAATAATATCCTGATTCTACAAAATACTAAAACAAATTAGCAAGAATAAAACAAAACAATCCCATCAAAATGTGGGCAAAGGATATGAACAGAAGCTTTTCAAAAGAAAGTAGACAAATGACCAAAAACATTTGAATAATTACTCAGGATCACTAATTATCAGGGAAATGAAAATTAATACTACATAGGATACCAACTTACCCCATCAGAGGGCCTTTATTAAAAAGCAAAAAAAAAAAAAAAAAAAAAATGGTGTTGGTGGGGATATAGAGACAAAGGAACTCTTAGACTTGTAGGACTGCAAATTAGTGCAACCTCAATGGGAAAATGGAAAATAGTACGGAGATTATTCCTCAAAGAAATAAATGTCCACTTACCATTCAATCCAGAAATTTGACTTCTGGGTATTTACACAAAGGAAACAAAGTAATTTTATCAGAAAGACACCTGTAGTCAAATGTTTATCACAGCACAATTCACAATTGCAAAGCTGTGGGATCTACTGAAATGTCCATCAATTCATGAATGGATTAACAAAAAGTGGTGTCACTCGCAAATACACACATGCACACACACATACACACACAGATTGGACTACTACTTAGTCATTAAAAGGAGTGAAATGTCATTTGCAGCAATATGGATTGAATTACAGACCATTATTCTAAGTGAAGTATCTCAGGAATGGGAAACGAAATGCCACATATTCTCCCTAATAAATGGGAGCTAATAGATGTGTACATACGTACACAAAGTGATATAAAGGACATTAAAAACCAAGAAGGGGGGAGGGCATAAGGGTGTGTGGACGTCTGAAGGATCAAAACGTACCTATTGGGTGCAATTAACACTATTTTGGTGACAGCTACAGAAAAACCCCTGACTTCAGCATTATACCGGTATCCACATAACAAAAACATTTATACTCCTTAATTAATATTGTGAAATAAAAAATGTACAGAAAGACAAAACAACAAAAGGCAAACTCATTTCCATTCTGGTTACCTTTTAAAGATTTTGCTTCTTCCCAAACTCTAGCATTAAGAGTTTTTAGTTGAGGTTTTATTTTAGACCAATTTTAGAAAATCCTTAGACCTCTTGAAGTTTTGTTTTGTTTTGTATTTGTTTAGGGCTTATGGTTGTTAGCAGCAAGCTAGATGAGCTAAAGAGCTCACACCATCAGAGAAGAACTACAAACTCACAGTCCAGTTTTAAATACTTTTGGGGCGGTGCCTGTGGCTCAAAGGAGTAGGGTGCCAGCCCCATATGCCGGAGGTGGTGGGTTCATACTCAGCCCTAGCCAAAAACTGCAAAACTAAATAAATAAATAAATACTCTTGAACAGTTGCTGTTGTGAACGCTCTTGATAAAAATAAGATCAATTCCTGACAAATGTATTTACCATCTGAATTAAATTTGGCACCACAATGCTTATTTATAACAAAATATATTATGGAAATTAAAAATAACTCAGAAATACATATATTAGTTGCAAAGGCTTAGAGTGGTGGCTGACACTTACAAACCCAGCAGTCTGTGAGGACAAGGCAATGGATTGCTTGAGTTTAGCAGTTTGGGATCAATGTGAGAAAGAGTGAGAGCCTGTCTCTACTAAAAATAGGAAAAACTAGCCTGGTGTCATGGCAGGCACCTGTAGTCCCACCTACTCCAGAGACCAAGGCAAGAGGATCTCTTCAGCACAAGATTTTGAGTTTGCTGTGAGCTATGATGCCATAGCTCTCTACCAAGAGCAACAGAGTAAAACTCTGTCATAATAACTAAATTAAATAAATAAATACATAAATAAATTGCAAAAACAAAAGCAGAGTTCTAAGTAAAATCGGATTTGTACCTTAAGTTCAGTAACTGAGAGTAAAACTAAATATTGGTTAGAAATTTAATCATTCTTTAAATATAGCATTCAAGTTCTTATACAATAGACATGACAAAACATCAAATATGTTTACAAACTCATGAAGTTCAGAGAACAAAACTGATTATGTATAAATACCCAGATACAGGCATTGTTTTCCAGCTGATAACTAAACAAATATGGCAAACATTCCTATACGGATTTGCGCTCTTCCATTTGGAACCAGTCCATATAAAGCTATCATATCTTAATTGAAACTTTCACTACTACTAATGTAGACTAACAGAGATATATGAGGAGGTTCTTAGAATATGGCATTACCCTTTTAGGGTTTTGTCCAGAAGCAGTAACTAACTTAGTGACTTGCTCCTGTAATCTCAGCACTTTGGGAGGCCAAGGTGGGAGTACTGAGCTTGAGGTCAGGAGTTTGAGACCAGGCTGGGCAACATACTGAGACCGCATCACCACAAAAACTTTAAAAAGAAAAACTATCCAGGTGTTATAATTCATGCCTATAGTACCAGCTACTTCAGAGGCTGAGGCAAATGGATTGCTTGAGCCTAGAAGTTTGAGGCTACATTGATTATGCCACCACACTCTAGTTTGGGCAACAGAGCAAGACCCTGTCCCCTGTCTCAAACAAACAAACAAAAAAAAAAACCCCCACAAAATTTAGGGCTTTATTGAGCATATAGTATTTCTTTTGAAGTGTTTTAACTACAGTATAGAAACATATTTTGGATTTTTTAATAAACAATTATTATTTCCATTTATTCTTATCATTCTTTCAACAATGCTTGTTGAAGGATGTGGCTTAAAAGACTAACAATTAAAAACATACTCCAAACATATATAATGTAAATGAAGATGTAATCGAATAAAACTCTGAATCTAGGTTGAGATCTGTTTTCCCCCTTTTAGAATATTAATATTAGGAAAGTGATTTGAACTCTGGTCTTAAAATATCTCAGTGAAAATAGAGAATAAGTCTATCTTTTATTCCCTCTATAATGGTATTAGAGAGTTAATAGATTTTCAAAATAGTTAATAGAGGCTGGAAAGTTGATCTTGTAAGAGCTATAAATAAAAAATGTTGTATTGTGATCATTGCAATAATATGTAAGTTTTACCTAATTAGTAATATTCAGGTTTGGGTGGTAAACTCATAATCTATTTCTAAATATTATTTTAAAATGCCTTATTAGCACTGATTGGAAATGTTTTACCTCTTACTGTTTAGCAAACAAAGACTAAGAAAAATGAGCATTCCATTTGAGATTAAATTTGTTCCTGATTCAGAGGTATCAAATGAAGGTTTGAGTTGTCTCTAACGGTGAATTATTGGTCATACGTAGCACAGGAGTGTATTCATTCATGGGCTATAAGACTCTCTGTATCTCAGTTGTCTCATGTGTAAAACTAGATGATATGTCCATTTTACAAGCTTTTTATGAGACTCAATAAAGTAAAGGTAAAGACATTGCTATTCCTATTGAAAGTTAAAAATATTATGAGCATGAGGGCAGCTCCTGTGGCTCAGGGAGTAGGGCGCCAGCCCCATATGCCAAAAGTGGTGGGTTCAAACCCAGCCTCGGCCGAACTGCAAAGCAAAAAAAAATAGCCGGGCATTGTGACATGCACCTGTGGTCCCAGCTACTCGGGAGGCTGAGGCAAGAGAATTGCCTAAGCCCAGGAGTTGGAGGTTGCTGTGAGCTATGTGACACCACAGCACTCCACTGAGGGTGATAAAGTGAGACTCTGTCTCTACAAAAAAAAAAAAATATATATATATATATATATATATATGATGAACTTGTAAGGCATTTTTCTCATTTTGTACATAAGTATTCAGCAAATGAAAGTAATGTAATTCCATAGGCTTTGTGGGTTCTTTATAAACCTTAAGGTTTGTTGTGTTCTTGTTTGTCTTCTTTACCTAAAATTAAACTATATCAAATAAAATTTTAAGAATATTTTGAGGATTCCAGGTTTTTAGATTCAGAAAACTCATTAAATGGATGGAATGACATAAAACATCTTCACTTACTAAAATTAATTAACATGAATAAAACTCTAAACAACACAGTGACATTTGGTTTGATGTGGAAGACAAAAATTTAAGTTCCGAGTTTTAACTAAAATAAAATGCCAATTAGAATATCCTGAGTGGGAGAGTTAGATGTATTCAACATGAGTGCTGGTTGCCCAGGGAAGAGTTAAGGGAATGATAAGCAAAGGTCACTCCATGAGACCATTACTCAGAATATATCAGGAAGAATGGATTTTAATTTTTGTGATTTTTTTTTTAGATTACTGTCTTCTAAGCCCCTAGGCATTTTCAAGTAGTCTTTAAGGATAGTCATGAGGTGATTCATTAATAAAATATAGCATTCCATTTGTAACTCTTTGCTCAATTTCTATTCCCTAAGGTCAAAGCATATACATTGTCTCACATTTCTAAGGCTATTTGAAAGAATCCATTACAAAATATTAATACAGTTATTGAACAGAGGAGAAAAGGTGTTCTCATAGAGTTTATCTATCTATCTATCTACCTAATCATTAGAAATCTCCAATTCTCCCTTCATCATTTTCTATTTCTAATAACAATGTCACATTTTGTCCTATATTTTATATGCTAAGCTGTCTTTTGTAACATCAAACTGACTAAATAAAAGATTACGTGAGTTAGTCATTCTACCAAAATTAAACTCAAGCATTCAAATGATAAAAATATTTTCCATTGTCTTAAGTGTTTTTCACAAAAATATTTTATTTTAGTTGGAACAATCCAGACCTCATCCTTAATGCCCCATGTCATTTAGTGTTTACAGAAGCTGCTCAGTGCATTTCTTATAGATACTTTATAAATCCCAATATAGAGTGGCACCTGTGGCTCAGTGAGTAGGGCACCGGCCCCACATAATGAAGGTGGTGGGTTCAAACCTGACCTCGGCCAAACTGCAAAACTGAAAAATAGCCGGGCATTGTGGCAGGCACCTGTAGTCCCAGCTACTCGGGAGGCTGAGGCAAGAGAATCGCCTAATCCCAGGAGTTGGAGTTGCTTGTGAGCTGTGTGACGCCACGGCACTCTACCGAGGGTGATAAAGTGAGACTCTGTCTCTACAATAAATAAATAAATAAATAAATATAAATCCCAATATATTCCTTCCACCTCCTCATTATATCATCTATCATCCCAATTTTACAAAGAAGAGAAGATAGAGAAAGAACTAACATAAATAAAAAAGTGACAGTTATTTTTTTAAATTAAAAAAAAAGTCACTTTTACATTAACATCCTCAGATAAATGTAGCAATAAGTAGTAATGACTTGGCTCTTTAGTAAAAAGAGAAGAGCCTAGAATCAAATCCATCCCTCATCAGAACTTGTAGCTAGAACACACTACTGCAGGGAAGCCCCACTTACCATATGGGAAAATACAGGTGTCTGGCAAAACTAAATCCATTCACTTCACCAACAGAATAATATAATCTAGAAACACAGGACACAGCCCTAAAATTCCTGATTAAACAGAAGTCGCAGCTTCAGGTATGAGTCCAAGAATTTAATCATAGAGGTAGGAGCATTCTTATGTGTCCTGTGTGCTAAGTTCAGGGCTGGCTTAGAAGGCAAGGACAGTAAAACAGGTATTGTGTCTGCTCCTTTTGCTTTATGAGCAATTATACATGTGGATTTGTGCTTTTCTTTTAATTCTATCAGTTTCTGCCCCATATATTTTGAAGATCTGTGATCAATTACATAAATATGTAGGATTATTATGTCGTCTTGATGAATTAATCACCTTAGCATTTATGAATTGTCCCTTTTAATAGGTGATAATATTCTTTACTCTGAAAACTACTTTGTCTGATATTAGTATATCTACTCCAGACTATAATGTATTTTCATTGATTTGAGGATAACATGTTTTTCCATTATTTTGCCTTTAAACTATATGTGTTTTTATATGTAAAGTGAGTTTCTTGTGGATAGTAGTTATTTTTATATTAAACCTGACAATCTCTGATTTTTAACTGAATAATTTAGATCATTTACATTTACTCTGAATATACATATGGTTTATTTTATGTCTATCATCCTGCTACTTGTGTTTTATTTATTGCTTCTTTTGTTCCATCTGTTTTCATGACTTTTTTATTTTTGGCTTATCTTTCTGCCTTTCTTCTTGCATTAATTGAATATTTTTAATCATTTATCTTACATCTTCTCTGGGCTTGTTAGCTATAACAATTTTACTTCATTAGTGATTGCTTAGAATTTGTAGTATGGTTCTTAACTTACCAGACATTAAGGGAAAAAAACTACACATCATAATCCATTGTTTTGTTATCCTTTAGTCGTTATAGTCAGTTATCCTTTAAAGGTTAAATAAAATAAGGAAAATAGTGTTTTATGTATGTAACAACCCAATTAGCCATATTGGTGTTCATTCCTTTGTATTAATTCAAGTTTTTAATTGGATTCATTTTTCTTTGTTCCTAAAGGACTTCTTTAATATTTTTTAATCTTTATATGTATGAAAATCCTTCATTTTTCAATTTTAAAATCTTTTATTTCACTGAACATAGAATTCTAGATTGACAGATACTTTTTTTATGTTTTTGAGGACATTAATGCATTATTTTCTATATTGCCTTGTTTCCAACTAGACTACTGACTTCATTCTTATTTTTATACTTTTGCACAAAATGTGTTTTTTCTCACTTTGAATGTTTTTTCCTTTGCCACTAATTTTATATAATTTTATTTAATTTTTTTCTGACTGAGAGGTTTTGAGATTCTTCGATCAGCAATTTATAGATTTCATGAAATTTGGAACATTTTTAGCCATTATTTCTTCACATAGTTTTGCTTTTTTCCACTATAATTTTCGCAACTGGGGACTTCAGTTACGCAGATGTTATGACACTTTAGATTATAGAATAGCTCACTGATTTTTGAGTTTCTTTTGTTTAGTCATTTTTCTCTTTGTGTTTCTTTTAGAATTGTTTGTTACTATGTCTGTGGTTTTTAATTGGTTAATCTGATCTTAATTCTATCTGATGGGTTTTTCATATTGTATGTTATGATTTTCACCTGTAGAAGACAGTTTTAGGTATTTTGTATATTTTTCATATTCTAGTTTACATGCTCAATCTTCTACCCTATTGAATATATGGAATATAGTTACAGTAACACTTATATTGTTTTTATCTACAAATTCTTTTATCTGAACCATTTCTGGGTCTTTATTAATTTTTCTCTTCATTTTGGATTATTTTTCCCATTTTTTGTCTTGTTGGGTGGAAGAAATTATTGCGTTTTTATTTTAAAATTTCTAGAATTCCTTCCTAAGGTGCAGTTAAGTTACTTGGAAAAGCACTAACCTTTGGAAAACCTGCCTTTAGTCTATTAGAGGTCATCAGAGCCCTCAGGCCAATTTGCCCCTCAGTTGAGGCAATACATTCTGAGTGCTCTACCCAAATTCCCATGACTTAGAGGGTTTTCCATCTGGCTGGTGAAAAGTTATTTATTCTTGGTCCTGAGTGAGCACCAAAGATTTTTTTTTTCCTTTGTTGCTATTACATGGTTCTTTCTTTAGCCTAGGGAAGTTTCCTTATATGCATCCACTGACAAGCTCTCAGATGAAGACTGCAGAGACCTCTAGAGTGCTCCTGAGCATTTCCCTTCTCTCTGGTACTCTTCTCTACACACTCTGCCTGCTTTGGTAACCTCAGAACAGCTTCTCAGATGAAGACTGCAGAGACCTCTAGAGCGCTCCTGAGCATTTCCCTTCTCTCTGGTACTCTTCCCCACACACTCTGCCTGCTTTGGTAACCTCAAACTTTGAACTTCATGCCCTCACTTCAGGAAGATCCCTAGGCTCTTTTTGAGTTTTTCCTTTTGCTTCTGCAGCCTGGAAACTCTCCATGCAATAAGAGGGGGAAATCAAAAGGCTTACTTTATTTTCCTCTGTCAGAGGTCACTGACTTATCTTCCTAATATCCAGCATCTGGAAGCTATTGTTTCTTATATTTTGTCTATTTTTCTTAAGTTGATGAAGGTAGGCAGGATAAATCCAGTCCCTATTAATCTATTTTGACCAAAAACTCGAAATTCTTTAATAAGCAATTAAAAAATCATTTTATTATTTCAGTATGCCAAAACTTTCAGGTTTTTATGAGTCCCCAAAATGCCAAATTCTATTATATCTTTTTACTGATTTCTGCCACAAATCTTATCTAAAATGAATCCTAACTGTCATATTGTATTTTTAGAGAGTAAATTTAACTGGAGTGCTCTTAGAAATAGGTCTTTTATCCTGTGGAGAAATGAACCCTTATTACTCCCAGAGTGCATTCTAAGTTCAGTGAATTCAAAGTAAATTACAATGATAAGCTCAGCCTTACCTCCCATCAAAAAAAAAAAAAAAATCCCTTCATGCATGGAAATAGCAGGTTTAAATTTATGACATGCAAACATTTAAAATCAGAAGAATTGATGTACTTTAGCAGCTTCAAGTATAATTGACATACATGAATAAAAACGGAGTAAGCACCATGTAGAGAGCATTTTATTATTTCAAAATGAAGTACATTGTAGGTGTTGGTTAACAAAATTCCACTTTGTGTTTTCTGAAGCGTAATTTAAGAGGAATGATAGAGAATAGTTTTTGACCTGAAGTTTGAGAAGCTTGATCACAAAGATTCCTTTGAAGTAAATCATTTAATGGTAAAGAAAATAAAAACAGAGTGTAGATTTACTCCCCGCTTTATCTCAAAATACCTTACTAAGAGCATTTAGGTACAACATAGCAATCAGCAGCACAAACTTCAGTTGTGTTGCAGACTGGGGGATCAGAATAGATCCCTGACAATTCATGTACTCTATACTGTATAAGGCATTCTAGAAGAAAGTCCATTTATCTTGTTTCTATTTTATAATGCCATCATGTACACAGAAAATCCTTACTTATTCCTAAATTAACATCAGTAATTTATAATAATCTAATTTTATTCCTATGGTTTTAATATGGGGATTTTAAGATAGACTTATCTCAATTTTGATCATATATGCAACTTCTTTATGTTGTTTATTATTTCTCTGTATCAATACTATTTGCCCAATTTTCATATTATGAATGTTGTGCATGGAATATAAAATGTAATGGATCCAAAGGAAAGAATATGTTTTATCCTTATTTTTTAGCATTTATACTCTCTTTGAAATTGTGTTTGGTATGTTCCAATATTTTTGTAAATAAGGACGAATTCAATGTAATTTAATGCACGTTATCTGGGTCAGTTTTATTTTCAAATGTTCTGGACCATTTAGTTGGCATTAGTCAAAACACGGAATTGGGCACATTTTCCATAATGCAGGCAATTGTTTGATTATAAAAAAATTACTTTCTCATGGTAGATGGTATGCTAAAAAGCCAAATAATTTATTATTCTTAACAAAATTGTTACATAAAAGTGACTTACTGAGTGTTAAACATAAGGCACTGTGTTGAGGACAGTGGGGGATACTAAAAATTGTAAGACATATTCTCTAATCTATTCTAGGCTTCCAATGTCTTATATAATAAATTTAAGAATATTTCTTGAAAAGAATAAGTGAGGTCCTAAAGTTTCCAAAGGAGCAATAATTGCATTGTGAATGGAAAATATACTTTGATATGAGTTTATTAGAATAACTTTGATAGAAATACTTTCTGGGAACTGGACTTAAAGGATGAGTGGACTTATGTTCTTAGCAGGCTATGTGAAGTTTTTCTTACAGAGGCAAGAAAAGCAAGGCAGCCTCATGTTTTGGTTTATGAACTAAACCACGTAGAACCCTGACTGCAAGTTCATAGAAGGCAGTTTCAGGAGTTACAAATAGATGACTTGAGCAGAGGTTTGGGAGGGGCTAAACCGTAACCTCTGATGTTCTTGGATTTGGCTCTTCCTAAATTATACCAGGGACCCATGCTGTGTATTTTATAGTCATTTTGCTGAGGTGCTAATTGACGGAAGTCATTTGGGTAATTAGTAAGATGTACCTATCAGTCTTTTCTCTCATTGTCGCATATCTATTTTTATGAGCAAAAAATTTTCTTCCTTTTTAAAATTTCAGGAAAAACTAGAATCTGCAAATATAAAAGGGAAGCTGTTATTACATTATAGTTGTCAGTGAATATATCAGGGTCTTCTAAAATGCAATTCCAGAGTGAGAGATTATTTCCCCAATAAGGTGAATAATTATTAGGAAGTGTCCTTTCCCCTCTTCACAAAGTCTGTTCTAAAGACTGAAGCATGCTAAGTCATGGAAGAAGCCCAAGAGCCCATCAATACACGAATGGATTAATAAACTGTGGTACATGTATACCATGGAATATTAGGCAGCCTTAAAGAAAGATGGTGACTTTTCCTCTTTCATATTTACATGGATGGAGCTGGAACATGTTCTCCTTAGCAAAGTATCTCTAGAATGGAAGAAAAAGTATCCAATGTATACATCCCTAATATGAAGCAAATTTATATCTTTCA
>CAUYRH010109782.1:0-11262 GCA_963574655.1 Perodicticus potto
AACAAACAGTCTCGTACAAATGTCTTTATAATAAAAGTTATTTTTTCTTTTGGATAGATGCCCAGCAATGGGATTGCAGGGTCAAACGGGAGTTCTTTGAGCTTTCTCCATACTTCCTTCCAAAAAGGTTGTTTTAGTTTGTGCTTGGCCTCTTTATCTCAGAAGGTAAGAAAAGATTTCAGTTCCATCACTTGAGAAGTATATAAAGTGGATGTTTTGTGGATTAGTTGTTTCTTTTTTCAGTTGTTGAGCAGTAACCTATTTTATGGATAAACCACAATTTCTACATCCATTCCCTTTCATATTTTCAGTTTGGGGCTACTATCAATAAAATTCCTGTGAATATTCACATGCAGGCTTTTTCCTTGAACACATATTTTTATTTCCCTTGGTTTTAAATATAAAAATAGGTAAAATTTTGGAGTCATAATGCAGGGTTTGATTCAACTTTATAAAAAATTTCTATCTTGATTTCTAAAATATATATATTATTTTATACATTCACTAGCAGAAGATAAAGTATTCATTTTCAGTTGTCAATTTTGAGGATCAGTTATTGATAAGATAGTTGAAATTGAACCAGGGCTGTCTTTGTACATTAATTAATGACTGGTAATACAATGAATCTTTGGAATATAAGTAGAAAAGTTTGATCTGGCATCAATACAAAAGGATATGTGCTCCATATCCACACTGACAATGGACATTTTAGTCTTTTTATCTGCAATTATATTGAATATAAAGATCAATAACCAGAAATGTACATCTAAATAGTACTGCTTTTTTTTTTTTTTGATCAGTGAGCATTATATATTTCTTCCTTTATTTACTTAAGTACTCTAGAAATTATCTTAGTAGTGTTTTATAAGTCTTCGTGTAATATTCTTTTATACTTTTTGATAAACCTATCTTTGAATATTTTTGTTTTGTTTTCTGTTACTTTTCAATTAAATTTTATAAGTAATCATTGATTTTATGTTGATCATATTTTCTTCAAAATTGCAAAATACAGTTATTAGCTTTAACATTTTTATAGGTTTTTAGAATAATCTATGTAAATCATTAAGCTACATAATAATAAAAACAGGTATACCATTGTAATTTTATGCCTTCTAATATTTTTTTATTTGCTCTAACTTTTACATCAATCCAGATACTTACGTTGAATCTGCATCCAGTATTTTCATGTCCACTTAAACAACAAACATATACTTTATAGTTTTTGTTTGTTTGTTTGAGACAGAGTCTTAAGTTGTTGCCCTGGGTAGAATGCCATGGTGTTACAATTCACAGCAACCTCAAATTCTTGGGCTTAAGCGATTCTCTTGCCTCAGCTTCCCACCACACAGGCACCCGCCACAATGCCTGGCTATTTTTTGTTGTGGTTGTGGTTGTCAATGTTTTTTTAGATGACCCGGGCTGGGCTTGAACCCACCAGCCTTGATGTATGTGGCCAGCACCTATCCACTGAGCTATGGGCACTGCTCTGCATTATAGTTTTATAAATACTATGCTACCTAATTTTGACATCCCCCTTTCATTAGAATGATGGTTGCTTAGAAAATATTTTATCAAAGTGTGAGAAAAATTTTTACTTCTATTAATGTATATGCCTTCTTGTCATGTGTTATCATAAGTGATTCAGCTTTGAATTATTAATAATTGTAGAACTACAAAGATTTTCTTAAGCCCATTCTTGTTATTAGCGTTATAGGAGCTTCAACAATATAGTGACTAGGTGGTAAGGTAGAAAGTGGTAGACAAAGAATACTACTCAAAAAATATCAGATCTAGAGAGGTGAAGACCAGGAATCCAATTCATAACATGCTTATATTTTTAAAACATTTGGAAAAATCTGGAAACATACAAATGGGAAATGGGCACTCAGGAGATTACATAAAGAAGTTTGTTATTTCCCTTGTTTAAATTGTTCTCAAGTAAATAGTTGGCATTGTGTTTAATTATGGTATTAATGATGTTTAATGTTATATCTTAGAGAACTATGCTGTGAATAACTATAATTTTAAAATTAAGTACTTGTTACAGAAAAAAAGTATGTTACTGACATTAAGATTAAAAATATTGAACTTATATCCAAGATTTATCACTTAGCACATGCTACTAATTGAAAAATATTACATTACTTGAAATAGCAATTTCTGAAATTAATTCTATATTTCTAAAATCCCCGTATGACTCAAGATATCAGGTATCTTTAATAATGTAGGATTTTTATAATTTTATAATGTTCAAAATTAAGATTTAAGTAACTTTTCAGTCAAGTTTTTGGATTTATGAAATAGGGAAAGTCTGTGTATAAATTCTATTTTTTTCCTCTAGGAACATAACTAGGGATTATTAGAATTTCTTTTTTTTTTAATAATTTTATTAAATCATAATTGTGTACATTGGTGCAATCATAGGGCAGAATGTGCTTCATATACAATCAGAAACATTTTGATCGTACTGTGAGAGATAGCCCTCATAGCATTTTCTTATTTCCTTATCTTCTTAATGTAGGTACTACATAAATTAGATATGTTAATATTTTTAAGTGCATAAAACTCTGTCACAAAAAAATAATATATGCATTATTAAAGGAAACAATTTAACATTTTGAATTTCACTATTCTCTATATTGTTAATAAGAGCAATTGTTTTTGTGAGAAGATGATACAGGAAAGTGACTCCAAGTTGGGAGTCACTGGAAGTCAAAGTTGGTCTTTAGTCACACAAGAAATAATTCATGAGCAAGTCCATACTGTAAAGTGAAGAAGAAATTTATGACAAGCAAAATCAAAGCCATAATAATAAAATTAAGTCTGACAACAAAAAACCCTAGACCCAAGAGATTCACATACAATTTTTTTTTTTTTTTTTTTTTTTTTTTTTTGGGGGGGCCAGGTTTAAACCCACAAACTCTGGTATATGGGACCAGTGCCTTACTCCTTGAGCCACAGACACCGCCCCCAAAAGATTCACAGATAAATTATATCAGACCTATAAAGAAGAGTTGCTTCTCACACTTCAAAATAATTCCATAACATCATTCCAACAATTCTAATGAGTTGGGAAGGAACAAACCCTACCCAACTCATTCTATGAAGCCACTATCACCTTGATACCAAAGTTAAGAAAGGACAAAACTGAAAAGGAAAAACTACAGGCAAATATCCTTTATGAATATAAATCCAAAAGTTCTCAATAAAATATGAGCAAACTAAAGTCAAAGCACTTAAAAAAAAATCCAACATAACCAAGTAAGTTCATTCCAGGGATGCAAAGATGATTCAACATGCAGTAAACCAGTAAACATGATTCACCACATAACCTAAGCAAAAACAAAAATCATATGATCATCCCAATAGATGCATAAAAAACATTTTACAAAACCGAGCATCCATTCATGATAAAAAGTCTCAACGAAGTAGTCATACAAAGAACATATCTTAAAATTATAAAAGCCAGAAATGACAAACCCACAGCCAACTTCATACTGACTGAGGAAAAGTTAAAATTATTTCTCCAAAGAAATGGAACAACCCACATTTCAACTTCATACTGACTGAGGAAAAGTTGAAAATATTTCCCCTAAGAACTGGAACAAGACAAAAATGTTACTACTGCTTTTCAACACATTACTAGAAATGCTAGCCATAGCTATAAGGCAAGAGAATGAAAGAAATGGTAGCCAAAACAGAAAAGATGAGGACAAACATTTACTTACCCAGACAATATGATCTAGGATCTAGAAAATTTTAAGACTCCACCAATAGACTCCTGGAACTGATAAACAAATTCAGGAAAGTCTCAGATTACAAAATAAATGTGCATAAATCAGTAGCATCTCTATTTACCAGAACCAGTCAAGGTGAGCATCAAATCAAAAGCTCAGTACCTTTCACAATAACTACAAACAAACTAAAATACTTAAGAATATATTTAACAAAGGACGGGAAAAGTCTTTACAAGAAGAACTATGAAACACTGAGGAGAAACAGTAGATGGCTCAAACAATGTAAATAAATATCATTCCTATGGATCAGTAGAATGAATATTTTTAAAATGTCAATACTGCTTTCCCAGCACGATGGCTCAGGAATTGGAGAAAAGTTTGTGTAAGATTAAGGCGATATCTCATCTCTCTCTCTCAAAAAAAAAGGAAAAACAAAAAAATGAAAATAGGTGACTTAATTCCAATTACTCAGAAGGCTGAGGCAAGAGGATTGTCTGAACTCAGGAGTTTGAGGGTGCTGTGAGCTAAGCCAATGCCACAACACACTAGCCCAGGCTAGGCAGAATGAGAGTCTGTCTTAAATAAATACATAAATAGAAAGGAAAGAAAGGAAAAAGAAAAAGTCCATTCTGACAAAAGTGATTTATTGATTCAACACAATATCAAAATATCAACATTGTATTTCACGAATGTAGAAAAAATAATTCTCCTCTTTGATGGGAACCAAAAAAGAGTTAAAAAAGCCAAAGCATCTTAAGTAAAAAGAACAAATATGGGCATAACATTACCAGACTTCAAATTATGCAAAAAGGCTAGAAAAACCAAAACAGCATGGTATTGGCACAAAAATAGAGACATTGACAAAGGGGACACAATGGAGAACCCAGATATTAAACAGTTCACTTACAACTGACTGATCATCAACAAAGCAGACAATGAAATATTCAATAAATGGTTTTGCTTTGGGTGGAATGCAAATTAGTACAACCTTTATGGATAACAGTATGGAGGTTTCCCAAAGAGCTAAAAGGAGACCTACCATTCAAACTGGCAATTCCACCTCTTGCTATCTACCCAGAGGTAAATAAGTCATTTTTTCAAAAAGAAAAGTGTACTTGAACGTTTGTCACAGCACAATTCATAATTGCAAAAATGTGTAATTGATCCAGATACCCATCCTTTCATGAATGGATTAACAAAATATGGAAATATGATGTTTATGTACCATGGGGTACTATTAAGCCATAAAATGGAAAAACATAATAATGTTTTGCATCAATTTAGGTGGAATTGGAGACTATTCTCCTATGTAAAGTATGAAAAGAATAATAAAAAAAAAACCACCACTTGTGCTCCCTAATGAATTGGAACTAATTGATGGCCATAGAAAGAAGTAAAATCACTGGAAATCTAGATGGGAGCTGGGGGAGAGGAGAGGCATAAACCTGCCCAACAGATACAGTGAACAATTTCAGGAGATGGACACATTAATAGCCCCGATTAGAGTAATATAAATGTAACAATGTAACAAAAACATATGCACCTGAAATAAAAAATTAGAAGTGAATAAATAAAACAAAATAAAAATTTAAAATCAATTTAAAATAAGTTACAAAGGAAAGTATAGAAAATCTACTCCACTGAGTAGAGGCTACATCTGCTTTCAATTCTTTAGGTTCTTTATCCCCTCTATTTAAGCAACAGCTTAATTATGGATTGACCAATGTGGGGGAGGGAAGGATAATCACATTATTTCTTAGAGAGTGGTATTGTTTTCCTGGAATTAGAGCAACAACCTCCTTTTATCTTAATACGATCAAACAAGAGGTATTGTATTATCAGGTGTCTGATGAGAGTTAGATGTTTCCTTATTCATTTTTATGGTAATTTTATACTAATGAGAGTGTAATGAATCCTCAATGCCAAGAGGAAGTTGATTTCTCCACTATTTTGGTTCTGACCAGTTAGAATTGATCTTGGCTCCATCTTGCTTTGATCAGGATATCAAGTTCAGTATCTTGTTTTGAGATTTCTTAACTAAATTAAACAATGCTTATACAATTAAGCATTGCTTGAGGAATGACCAAAACACAGACTGTCAGAACTCTGTTTCAAATGGCAGTCATTTTTATTATGTCCACATGATATTAATTTCATGTCAGAAACTGTTATAATGTACTGTATTTTTTATTATTCTTATCACTAGGCTGAAAAATAATAAATAAAAAATATCACAAAAACTAATAGTTGATGAGCACATTTTATCTGCTAAGCAAATTTTAAATCACTTAACAATTCAATGAGATGAGTTCCATTAGGCCCATTCTAGAGGTGAAGAAACTGAGATATAGAAGAAAAAAATTGTATACTTTTTATTATAGAAAATTAAAATGCAAAAACTAAATACAAGTTGTGTGACTCTTAATCTAAAGCCATGTACACTGACCATCTGAGTACCATTTTCAAACAACCGGTATTCATATCAAAACAGTAGCTAGTAAAGAATGTTAGTAAAGTAAAAAAACATATATAGTGCTTATACATTTTCTTTTACTCACAGTTGTTAAATACCACCAAATTCAAAGAGCCAGTCCTTTACAGACAAAAATCAAAAAGTAAATGAAAGACAAGGAAAAGCTGGAAATGCTTTCTCTGGTAAGCATTCAAAAAATATTTTTAAATGTGTAAGTAAATAAAACACTGTAGAATCCTATGGAAATTTTTCCTCATACATTAAGATTACCTTATCTCTAACAAGCTGTAGCACACATATGTAATAACTGCCTTTGAGTCACAAAGCTTTCACCAATGTCTGTGAATTTCAAAAATAAAATATAAAATCAAGATCCCTCACCCCATTAGAAAATCATACATCTAATCTGGATTTGATTTTTTGGCCTTTACAAGAACTATTTCAATGACATATATGAGAAAATTTACATTTTAATTTTTCTATTCTTTTTTTTTTTGTAAAATAGTATTTTTATCTTATGTGATATCATTTCACCCTGGCAGGGGTGGGATGGTGGGAGGGGACTGACAATAATATTAACCCAAAACTTGGAGGTAAATTAGCTTTTTTACATTGCAGAAATAATGAGAAAATATTTTTCACACTAGCTACTTGGGAGGCGGAGGCAGGAGACTCACTTGAGCCCAGGAATTGGAGGTTGCTGTGAGCTGTGATGCCACAGCACTCTACCCAGGGTGACAGCTTGAGGCTCTGTCTAAAAAAAAAAAAAAAAAAAAAAAAAAAAACATAAAAATATATATATAAAAAAAAGAAAAAAAATTATTATTATTAAGAAGTTTGTAAATTTGTCAAGATAACTCAAAACTAAGGTTGATTTACATAAAAAAAGAAGAATGAAATTCTTCATTTTTTGAAATTTTACAGTATTATTTTCAACCTTTAAAAGAAATACATTATGAACTTTTAAAATAACAATAAATGTAATTATAACCAATGTGCTTTTAATATGATTTGGAAAATTTAATAGCATATGAGTACAAATTAAACCTTTAATAATGTTTTTACTTTCTGAACCTTTCTGTTAATTAAATAGGCAGGGATATCCAAAACAAATTTTTTGATTACTTCCCATAATCTCTCTTATTTTGAAAGAACATTTTGTTTTGTATGAAATTTTGTTTCTGATCTAAAACTCTCGATTCCAAACATAAAGCTCCAAGATATACCAATATTAGTGTAGTCCTACAGTGTAAAAAATCATGTTTTTAAAATGTATTTTCTTAAGATAAGAAAAAATTAATTACCTGTTGGTGCAGGTAATTAATTAAGAGATACAAATGTATATTTATTAGAAAAGAAAACTAGAAGACTTGGTTACAAGTATCAACACTAACACCTGGTTAAATAGTCAATCCCGATCACCTAACTCAAATTTAATAGTCCCCATATGTGCTGTGTTGTTTTCTGTGGTTTTAGTGATCATGTCAAGAATGGTCTGAGAATAGATTAGTATAGTACAATCAGATATGTTGAAAGAGAGGGAGCATACACATAGCTTTGATTACTGTATATCAATATAATATTTTTATTTTAGTATTTTTATTAATTTCTTACTGTGCTTAACTTATACAATAAAGTTTATTATAAACTAATTTCTTACTGTGCTTAACTTATAGAATAAACTTTATTTTGTGTGTAGGAAAATCCTGGTATGTATAGGTTTTGGTACTATCCACCATTTTCGGGCATCTGTTGGGATCTTGGAACATATCCCCCATGGATAAAGAGAGACTTCTGTATATGACTGTGATAGAATCCTAAAATGTCCCAGAAGTCTCCACAAGGTCTCGAACCTTAACCCAGATGACTAGGAATACGATGACAGTCATCACTTGATTATGCCAGATAATATGGCAAAATAAAATTTTGCAGATGATTTCAAAGTTACAAACCGATTGACTTGGACTTAATCAAAAGGAAGACTATTTGAGTGGACCTAATATTTTCACATAAAGCTTTTAGCAGCATGGGTAATAATGCTGAAGAGTATTTCAGAAATATTAGCAAAAGAACCTGTCTTTCCTGTCTTGACTCTGGGAAGGGCGGGTGTCCTCCTCATACAGAGAATAGTTCCTAGCTGACATCCAGCAATGAAATAGGAATTTTAGTCCTCCAAATGCAAACTGAATTGTGCAAACACCCAGTGGTCTTGGAAGTGAATTTGTCCTCTACGCCTCCATATAAAAACCTAACCCAGATAACACCTTGATTATAGGCTCGTGAGACGGTTAGTGGAGAACAAATTACCTTCCTCTCTACCTTCTGACCTACAGAGCTAGAAGATAATAAATGGATACAATTTTATGTTTCTAAGTTTGGGTTAATTTGTTTTTCAGAAATAGAAAACTAATATAATGACCCACTCATAGAGAGATGCTTATTAAAAATATATTTATAATTTAGTATCTTCTTACCACCTCTTGTCCTAACTGATCCCTTGAAGGATTGATGCTAAAGTGGTAATAATTTGGAAAATTACTATGTGAATCAACATTACTATCCCTAGGTCAGCAAGAGTAAATACTACATCCACCATTATTACTTACTTCTTATACACTTGATAAATTTTATATTTCCTAATTGCTCAAAAGGCATTTGATTAAACTAACATAAATATTTTAAATCAATTTTATGATCTAATCATTTGGTAATCTAGGAAAAAGTTATCAAGGGTCCACATCAACTTTGCATTAACAATTCAACAATATATCACAACATTATATTACCTTCAAGTAGCTTAGAGTTCATAAACATGATTCATTATTTACTTAATAGTTTTTTGCTAATGAAGGATGTTTCTAATCTTCTCACTTTCAAAAAGTATTGAATTTATCTTTGAAAACCATACAAATATTTCAGTTGTATTTACCTAGACTTGGAGTAATTAGACCTAAGAGTTCATGTATTCAAAATTTGGCAGATCTTGCTCAATTACACTCCAAAGCAAAAGTCATGTCTTATCATTATTATTATTTTTACTTACTTCATATTGAGGTTTAATAACTTCTCACATTGATTTTCCTTTGCATTTGTTTACATGGATTCCTGGGAAATATTTTGTCAATTTTTTACTTTCTTTCCTTATTTAAAATCTTTGTCTCTATATGCATATTCCTTAATCTTGTGGAAAGTATGCTATATAGATGTTTTTAAATTTTATGCAAATTCATTTGCACTTTTAAAAAGAGCTTTAGATTTGTATTTTATATACTCCTGATTTTCGTCTTTTTACTTGGAGTATTCCAATTGAACTTGAAAAATCTGAGAGAAGAGCTTTTCCAACTCTTTACGTGTTGGTAAAACACTACCTAGAGCTTATTAACATTGAACAAATACAAACTCTATGACATTTATATAATAAGAAATCTTCAAATTCTATTGAGTTCATTCCTTATATCTTAGTTTTAAAATTTGAATTCTCCAACAATAAATTTCAATTTACATTATCACTAGGGTTGCTTCAGATTCTATGAATGATTATTTTGTAAATAAAGAAAAGATGTTGCTGGCTTAGTGCCTGTGGCTCAAGCGACTAAGGCGCCAGCCATGTACACCTGAGCTGGTGGGTTCGAATCCACCCCGGGCCCGCCAAACAACAATGACGGCTGCAACCAAAAAATGGCTGGGCGTTGTGGCGGATGCCTATAGTCCCAGCTAGTTGGGAGGCAGAGGCAAGACACTCACTTGAGCCCAGGAGTTGGAGGTTGCTGTGAGCTGTGATGTCACAGCACTCTATCCAGGGTAACAGCTTGAGTCTCTGTCTCAAAATAAAAAAAAAAAAAGAAGAAAAGAAAAACTGTTGCTAGTAATCAAGAATCAGCAATCTGTACAGTTTCAAGACAAGTAGTAAAAATTCGAGTCACCTATGCACCAATGAGATAATGAGGGGGGAAAGGGCCAGTACCTTAATCCAGCAAGATGGACGTTATTAGAGCAGCGTCACAGTGATGCTATGTTTTAACCAAAGAGTGGGCAGAGAGAGAGAAAGGAGGGTCACGGTGCTTTTAGAGTTTCATTTTCCTGCATAACTCTGGCAGTTAGTCAGGATTAGGGCAGGAGAAATTTAGAAATTAAAAATATTTTGAGTCTCCATCTTCTTGTGTTTTAACTGTAAATAGTCTTTGATATATTTAGGATGAAAATTTATTCCCAGAGACTCTGGATAAATAGGAAGTTTAAAAGACAAACACTAAAGTCCATTGAGTAAAGGATCCATTGTTTGCATGGAGAATATGATTGCCCTAAAAGCAATGTGCTCCTAAAGTTTTCTTTCTTTATGAAATCTAGGAGGAACACAAATTGGGCCTTCTTTGTAACCAAATGCTGAAATCAGAGCTCTCAGCTCAGGGTCACCAATGTGTCAGGACTGATAGTGTCATTGAAATGAGAAATCTTGAGGAGTGTGAGGTCAGTACTTGTCATGAGCTCTCCTATCCAAAGTAAGATACTCAAGGATGGAACAAACTACTACAGTGGTATTTATGAGATCTGAAAGACAATAGTGGCCTGTCTACCTACAGTTGAAGTGGAAGCCTAAGCCTCTTCTAAGACAATAGTTGGCCAAGGTAAGTCATTATTATATGTAGCATAAAGCAAACATAGAGTGAGTTAACAGGTATTGTAGATGTAGGAAAATAATTTTAGCATAAGGTAACATGACAAAATCACCCAGATGAAGCTGAGTGCAAAAGCACTTATTAAGCTCATTACTAAGCATCCTATGTTGTTCTAAACTCAGCAGGCCTTTACATTACAATTATTAATGATGTCATACTCTTTGAAACAAGTAAACAATTTCCCCCCAATATCTTTTCTTCTTGTTGACTTTTCTCTGAAATGTGTCAGTTTTCAACAAGATGGTCATTGCTATCAGAAATAGATATGATGGTAGGGGGACAGAAAAAACAAAACAAAACAAAAAACCTTGACTTTTTAAGATTACTCAGCATTAAAATAATTGACAAAAAAATTTCCTGAAACTTCTAAAATAAG
>CAUYRH010109783.1:0-18786 GCA_963574655.1 Perodicticus potto
TCCCTACTTGAAATCTCTCCCACTACCAGGAGCTTTGGTGTTTTCTGTATTCTTTTCTGTAAATCAATTCTGCCTTATCTCGGACGGGTGGGAGGGGGGAAATAATGTAATGAAGAATAATAAAATACATGTATTTAAAAAATAAAAAAAAGAAAAAAAAAGAAAAATAAAAAATAATAATAATAAAATAAATAAAATTAAAGGCAAAAACAAATGAAAAAATTGATTCAACAAATTTACTATTACACAAGTAATTCATCCAACCATAGTATGAATTCTAGGAATCCTAACACATTATTCATACATACCTTAACAGATTGTTTATTAGCCATATGTATATGTAGCATTACAACCAATATCCACACAGACTACCTTAAAGGATGAAAAGGTATATTTAATCCTTGAAAAAGAATATCCTCCACAGAAAAGATACCTATAGGCCTTGGGTGTCAGGAATCTCTTAAAGTACAATGTCCAGTTTTATTTTTATCTATACCCCATCTACCTCCAGTTAGAGGAAACCCAGGGAAGACCATACAGGGCATGGAATTGGGAGGACTAAAGTAGATTACAGTGAAAACACCTTCATTTGGCAGCCTTTTCCCTATTATAACTATTAAATTTTACAAATCTTAATTAATTCAGCATATAGGTAGACCTTTCAAGTAACAATCTGATGAACATCAACAGTTAGCTGTATACTCTTGGAAGTCTCTGCACCTTGGTTTTCTTCCCTATGAAAAAGAGCAAAATTGGCTCGGCGCCTGCGGCTCAACAAGCTAAGGTGCCAGCCACATACACTTGAGCTGGTGGTTCGAATCCAGCCCAGGCCCGCTAAACAACAATAGTGGCTGCAACCAAAAAATAGCCAGGCGTTATGGCGGGCGCCTGTAGTCCCAGCTACTTGGGAGGCAGAGGCAGGAGACTCGCTTGAGCTCAGGAATTGGAGGTTGCTGTGAGCTGTGATGCCACAGCACTCTCTCCAGAGTGACAGCTTAAGGCTCTGTCTCAAAAAAAAAAGAAAAAGAGCAAAATTACACAACCATCTTTTCCTTCTGGTCCCAAAATTCAATGATATCTTTCTATCTAGGTTCATGTCACCCTCAGGGTCTCAGTAATTTTCCTACAGCAGCCCTTAAGACAAATAGTAACAATTCCACTTGAGTAGCCATGTGAAAAAATAATATACCTAAATTGAAAGTAAATGTTTTTACTTCATTCATAAATAACCATATTTACTTTATGGAATGTATATTACTGTTGGGCACTGCAAACTTCTCAAATCTTGGTATCAGAGTGGACACTGATATTCTACCTCCTATTCCATACTGATTGTCATGCAACATGTGCTTTTACCACAGCAACCACTAAAAAACCAACTTCACAAAGATATGTCATCTATAGGAATACAGCACAATATAATTTTAAATCACGAACTCTGCCAAGCTAGTTGTTCACCTGACAACTAACAAACGCCAAGCATCACTATATCTTCCTTGAAAATTTAAACTATCAGATGACACCTCTGCAAAGGTGGCAATAATACCCTGGGGTGCCTTGGTATAATCTGGGAACCACAGTCCTATAACAAAGTATTTAACTTTGTGACTTTGGACTTGGACTGGAAATCAAATTCTGCCTTTAACTATATATATATATATATATAAATATATATATAAATATATATAAATATATATAAATTGAGCAATTGAATTAATTTCTTGAACCTTAGTTTCTTTGCCTACTAAATAGAAATTATACTATCAACCTCAAAGAACAGCTGTGGGGACTAATGAGATGATGTTTACATATAATAAATAATCAATAAACTGTTACTATTATGTCACTAAAATTAAACAATTTATGAAACCAAATTTTATGGGTGGTGCCTGTGGCTCAGTGAATAGGGCGCTGGCTCCATATACCGAGGGTGGAGGGTTCGATCCTGGCCCCAGCCAAACTGCAACAACAACAAAAAAATTAGCTGGGCATTGTAGCGGGCGCCTGTAGTGCTAGCTACTCAGGAGGCTGAGGCAAGAGAATTGCCTAAGCCCAAGAGCTAAAGGTTGCTGTGCCACAGCACTCTACCAAGGGCAACAAAGTGAGACTCTGTCTCTAAAAAAAAAAACAAATTTTATAAGTGACTCAGTGGGGAATGAGAGATTCTAAGCTGAAGCCATAATGTCAAATTAAAACTTATAAACAGGGTAGGCCTGGTGGCTCACACACATCATCCCAGCACTCTGGGAGGCCAAGGCAAGGAGGATTGCTTGTGGACAGGAATTTGAGACCAGACTAGGCAACACAAGAGCCCATCTCCACAAAAATAAAAAATTAGCCAGGCATTGGCTCGGTGTCTGTAGCTCGGTGAGTAGGGCACCAGTCACACACACCAAAGGTGGCAGGTTCAAGCCTGGCCCAGGCCTGCTAAACAACAATGACAACTGCAACCAAAAACTAGCCAGGTGTTGTGGCGGATGCCTGTAGTCCCAGCTACTCGGGAGGTTGAGGCAAGAGAATTGCTTAAGCCCAAGAGTTAGAAGTTGCTGTGAGCAGTGACACCACAGCACTCTACCGAGCGTGACAGAGTGAGACTCTGTCTCAAACAAAAAAAATTAGCCAGGCACAGTGGCACATGCCTGTAGTCCTAACTATTCAGGAGGCTGAGGCAGGACCATCATTTCAGCCCAAGAGTTTGAGGCTGCAGTTAGCTATGACAATCCTACTACACTACACTCCAGCCTAAGTGACAGAGTAAGACCCTGTCTCTAAAAAAAATTTTAAAATAAATAAATAAAAACTTTAATTTTTAGATGAAAGATCACAAAGTACTTAAACAATGACAATACAGAGAACTGAAGTTTCCTCCAAAGGATATCTTCAGTCGATCTTAGTCAAAAGGCCAAGAATCTCCAAAGGATATCTTAATGTTGACACATCTTATCACAATGAATGTTACATAAAAAGTATTAAATTGGCGGCTCGGCGCCTGTGGCTCAACGGGCTAAGGCGCCAGCCACGTACACCTGAGCTGGTGGGTTCGAATCCAGCCCGGGCCCACCAAGCAACAATGACGGCTGCAACCAAAAAATGGCCGGGCGTTGTGGCAGACGCCTGTGGTCCCAGCTACTTGGGAGGCGGAGGCAAGAGACTCGCTTGAGCCCAGGAATTGGAGGTTGCTGTGAGCTGTGGTGCCACGACACTCTTATCCAGAGTGATAGCTTGAGGCTCTGTCTCAAAAAAAAAAAAAAAGTATTAAATTGGCAACTCAGAAGAACACACTTTAAAAGGTACATTCTAAGGGCTAATCACACTAGGAAAAAACACAGGTTTTATGAACTAGGAATTTTTTAATGATAAGAGCTGATTTACAAACATTTAAATTTATATAGAGCAAAACTCATTTGATTGTAATAATGATCTCCCCAATGGTATAATAGTTCAAGATTATACTATATAATACTTGTGCTCACAACATACTAAAAATTTAACATTTTAATTCCAAATGTACTAATATCTTTTACCTGAAAAACATCTTTAATAAAATTTACAATATTTGTAAATGTTTGATTTACAAAAGGACTTTTGAAATGTTATTTCAGTACATCCTCAGAAATTATCTGTATTTACTAAAACTAAGGTCCATATAAATTAGTGATTTCTCCTATAACCTATATATTACACTGCTATCCATGTCTTTTTCCACACTAAATCCATATCTTTTAACTGCTAGTACACCACACTTCCCTCCCAAAAGATTCGGTTCAAATCTAGCTAGCTGAACCAGCATTGTTTTATCAACTGTTATATCAGCTTTGACCATCAAAGCTTTGAAAATCTTTTCCCTGCATAGTAACAGCATTTCACTTACAGAGACTTTTTATTTGCCAAGTGAACTGAACTGTATAACATTAATTAATAACTATTCTAAGATCACCTTGTGACAGGGAATATTATTATCAGTCTCCTTACCAACTATACCCAGGGTAGGTAACACAGTGGCTGAACTAAATGATTCTGCTTAGCCCACATTATTTCCCATTTTTACTTAGCTGGTGGCCCACTAGTCAACTCCAAGAGTATCAAACTGGTCCTAATATTTTTTTTTCTTCTGATACTAAACTAAATGCAATCGTCAAAACACTGGAAGTCACTACCCCTTAACATGCAAAAAAAGAAAAAAAATCAAATCCTAAAAGGCAAACAAAGTCATACACTACCCAAATACCATGTCATCCTCAACTTGGTCCAACACATCCCAAAAACAATTTGCCAGCAATTTTCTCCAAATTCCCACATTTCTCTCTCTGACAGATATATTACTATCATTTCCAAAGGTATCCTGAAAGCAACTTACTAAAGCACCTACTTCACAATGACGATTTTCTTAAAAAAAAAAAAAAAAAAGTGCATACAACTTGATAATGGAAATACTACATTAGGCCTGGTGTGGTAGCTCAGGCCTGTAACCCCAACACTTTGGGAGGCCAAGGCAAGGGAGCTCATTTAAGATCAGAAGTTTGAGATCTACCTGAGCAACACAGTGAGACCTTGTCTTTATTCCTGCTCCCCCACGCCCCAAATTAGCAGTCCCAGCTCCTCAGGAGGTAAGAGTATTGTTTGAGCCCAGGAGTTGGAGTTACAGTGAGTTATGCTGGCACCACTGCACTCTAGCCTGGGCAACAGAGATCCTTTTTGAAAAAAGAAAGCTGAGAAAGAAATTACTGTAATTGGTGAGCTTAATTTTTAAAGAAATCTTGCATAAAGTCTTTATATAATTATCTTCCTATTTTGTATTGTTTAAAAAATCTGCCTTTTGTAAGACTAAGTTTAAGGGTAAAAGGATCTGCATAGGTTAGAAGAGAAAAAGAGCTATAGGCTTGCATTATAACTGCTGTATTAGTTTGAGCCCTCGGTAGCCATAGCATCATGCCTATTCTCTATAGGTAATATTTTCAAGAACTTCATACCTGGGACCTTCCTAGCAATGTAAATAAATTCTGTTAGCAGAAACTTCTTCACTTACACAGAGAATAGAAGAATGAGCTTTCCTGGAAAAGGAAATAGCTTTTGTCTTGTACAAAATCCAGTCCACTCTATCTAATATGGACTCCCCCCAAAAAAGACCTATTCAGAAAGCGTTTCCTCTCAGCCAAAGGCTGTTCCCAGATAAAGGAAATGCTCAGAATGCAACAAGAAAACCTTCTCTGAGGGAAGAAGTGTGCCAGAAAAGGAGATGCATGGATCCGGAATAAATGGGGGTGAATGTAAGCACTCAGCGTGAGGGCGAGAGGCTGCAAGCGCTGCGCTGAGATGCTCCAGCAAAAGAACCAGCAGCAGCAGGAAGTTTCAATGGGGCCGGGCAGAGCATGCGCCCTACACCCGCGCGGTGGCCTTATGTGGAAGGAGCACCACTTGCGAACACCAATAATAGACCAGCGGCACCAGAGAGAAACATGAGCAACAAGCACCTTCTTCAACAGTTTCCCCCTCCGTCAGAGCCCCTCCTCCAGCCTACACACTAACCACTCCACCCCACCCTACAAATGGGAGGGCGACTTCTCCTTCCCCTAAGCCCTGCTGCCAAGATGAAGGGGGAAGGGATCGGAAAAGTGGGGAGATGCTTTTCTATTATTTGGGAGGAGGTGGGGAGGGAGCAGGAAAACTATGGAGGAGGAATTAACCCTCTCCTGTCCGAAGAGAAGCTGAACGGACGTCGCCCCCTTCCAAGAATGGAAAGGAACCCCCTCCCAGGAGGGAGGAGCAGACCTCCCCGCTCCGAGGAAGGAGTTGGGGGGTTAAACCAGCCTTCGAGGGGAAGGGAAGTGGGACGAATCTCTCGGGGGACTTCTCAACAGAGGGAGGGAGAGTTGAGTGCCCACTGGCCCCCGCCCATCCAGGTGAAGGGAGATGAGGGGGCGCCCCGTGAAGACGCGCCCAGCCTCCCTCGAGACAGTCGGGAGGTTTGGTGGGAGGAGGGGAGGGAGCACAGGAGGGGAGGAAGAGAAAAGCGCAAAGCTGGCCGGAACCTGCGCTCCCCTTCCCCCGCTGCCAAGGGAGAGAAGGGGAGGAGGATCAGCCCCCGCCGCAGGGGAACAGCCCCTGGGGCGGCCGGCCAGCACAATGACCCCTCCCCGCCCCCAGCCCACACCTAGCCTGCGACGCCCCCAATTCCACTCCCCGCCAGGCCGAGTGGCCCTAGGGGGCCTCCGCCCCGCCTCCTCACAGCCCAAGACCCCCAAGGCTGGGCGGAGAAGATGGGACCGACAGAGTTGCGCCCCAGGAGGAGGGCAGAGCCTCGGAGGCCCTGAGTGTCTGCGAAGAGCTAAGAGAAGGAGCGCGCCAGGGCCGCTTCCCGCCGGGCATTCGGGGCCCTGGCTTACCTTCTCCGTTGCCGATGTCTGGCGGCGGCGCCTGCAGCACCCGCTCCAGCTCGGGGAACGGCAACTCAGGCAGATCTAGCAGCGGCCCGTAGCGCTCTAAGAAGGAGCAGACTACGGCGAAGTTGGGGCACGAACCCGGGCAGCCCGGAGGAGCCATCGCCGCCGCCGCTGCCGCCGCCGTCGCCATTTTGAACTGGAGGATGGAAGAGGAGGCGATGGGGGGGTGAGGGGAGTTGGGGTGCCGAGGAATGGTAGAGCAACCTTATGGACGATAGGAGGCGCTCTGTAGTGGGCTCCCCTGCGGTTCCGAGCGTCTCAGGAACGGCGCCGCGATCCCACAATACATCGGCGGCCCAGAGCAGTCGAGAACCTAGTCAGACGAGAGACAGAGAGGCCCTCTGTGCCTTTCACTTTCCGCCCTCTTTCCACTCCCTTCCCTCCTTCTATTTCTCCCCTCCCACTTCGGGTTTGCCTCTGCCTCGTGTGACCGGGGGAATGAAAACAAGGGGAGCGGGGTAGGGAGGCGGGCTGAAAGCGAGAGGGGCGGGACTTTTTCAGAAAAATGACCAATAGGCTTGAGGGGGCGGGGTTTTCTCCGCGGATCGGCAGAAAGGCTTACTCCGGGCGGGGGCAGGGAATCGTCCAGCCCGGAGCGGCCAGGCTCCCGGAGGAGAGAGGTGAGGCGCTGGGAACTCTACTCTGAGGAGGGCAGTGGGTAAGTTTTGGAGGAAATCTAGGCACTGAAACTGGACCACGAGATGGTAGAGAAAGCAGAACAGAGTGAATAAGAAGCAGATAAAAAGACGAAAAGTACAATTAGGGGAAGAGGTTGGTAAAGGGAAAGGTAGACACCTGCCTTTAATGGTTGGGGTATGACCTTCCTAAGAAAATCTCTGCGAAAGTTTGCAGAGGGATATTGTCATCTGATGGAGAATAAGAATCACAGCTTTCCTGGAAAAGCAGAGTCTGAGGGCTCTGCTGGGTGACAAGGGCCTGAGGGAACTGGAGGGACTCTTGGGGATCACCAGAGTGAGGAGCTGGGACGCAGCTGAGAGATGAGAGTCTGAAGGGACCACGGTCTTTGGGGGCACCGCGGTGTGAAGAGACAGCTCTGCTGAGAGTGCTAGTTGCGGAATGAAGAGAAGGGGCTTTTGGGGGGACCAGTGCCTGAGTGTGGGGGTTGAACATGATGAGACCATGGAACCGCAGGAAGTGTGTTAGAAGACTGGGTTCCATTTCGTTGGGGGTGGCGGTGAACATTCTCCCACAAAGAATCCCAGAGAAAAACCACTGGTGATGTAAAATAGAATGTGCAGCTTGGGAAGCAATATACATTATAGTTAAGAGCTTGACTTTGGATTCAGCCAGACTCGAGTCTTAGGACCATTTTATCATTTTCTTTGAACTTCCGTATGGAAGGGTGGTAATAAAATAGTTATACCATGGGATAGTATTAGATAATTCATAATAAAGTGATTAGCACAATACTTACAGAAATATTAGTCATTGTTATCCAAGAAAAGAGTTCCCATAATTTAGACTGAATACCGCTGTATTTATTTAGTCTACAGCTTATTACTTTGACCCAGAATTTTCAGAGTGCATTTAAAACTTACATAATACCTATTTCCTAAAATACATTTGAAGCAAGGTACAACACAAGCGATGTAATACAGGAAAATTTATGATTAAAAGAAGATGAATATATGGCCAAGTAATATCAAGGTCAGGGGAAATGGTTACACGGATAAACATTGAATTTGGTTCTGCAGGGAAAGCTTTTGAAAAGGGGAAACCATTCTCACCATCTAAGGAAAGAAAGAATACTCATTTATCAAGAGATAAATTCAGCATTGTAAGGGGAATTTATTACCCTGAATAGTAATTCTTTCTTTTTTTTTTTTTTTTTTGCAGTTTTTGGCCAGGGCCTGGTTTGAACCCGCCACCTCCAGTATATGGGGCTGGCACCCTACACCTTTGAGCCACAGGCACCACCCTGAATAGTAATTCTTAATCTTGGGCAGTATACAAACCTTTTTTAAAGGAAAAGAAACTTTTTTGAAATTTAGCAAATACTTTTGAAAATTCCAAATTAATAAGTACTCATGTAAAAAATTAAAATATAAAAAGAAATGTGAATGTATTTAATGCTACTGAAGTACACACTTAAAAATAGTTAAAATGGTAAATTTTATCTTACCTGTATTTACCACAGTAAAGACAATTTTACGAAGTTAAAGTCTTTAGGAAAATGTCTTCAGGTTATGAACTATCATTGCAAAAGAGGTTTTAATTTAACGAGTGGTAAAATGTTGTTTTTCAGCAATCACTGAAATGAAACACAAAACTAAATCAAAACATTTTACTAAAACTCAACTCTAATACTGCAAAGTATACATCTCTACTCCCTAGGGGCTCAAATCTCAGTTTAAGAATAATCTGATCCAAATTATGAAATTCAGAAGTAAAAGAGAAGTCGTCATTATATATTTTAATAAAAAAATTGTAAGGAAATACTATAACTAACTATATGCCCACAAATTACATAATCTAAATAAAAATAACAAATTTCTAGAGAAACGAAATATGGAAACTCAAGAAATACTTTTTAATTAGACTCATAATTAAAAAATTGAATTGGAGGCTGGGCACCCGTAGCTCAGTGGTTAGGACGCCAGCCACATGCTCCGGGGCTTGCTAAACAAACAAAAAAAATAGCCGGGTATTGTGGTGAGCACCTATAGTCCCAGCTACTCGGTAGGCTGAGGCAAAAGAATTGCTTGAGCCCAGGAGTTTGAGGTTGCTATGAGTTATGACACCATGGCACTCTACGAAGGGTAACAAAGTGAGACTCTGTCTCAAAAAAAAAAAAAAAGGGCTCGGTGTCTATGGCTCAACGGGCTAAGGTGCCAGTCACGTACACCTGAGCTGGCAGGTTCGAATCCAGCCCGGCCCGCCAAACAACAATGACGGCTGCAACCAAAAAATGGCCAGGCCTTGTGGTGGGCGCCTGTAGTCCCAGCTACTTGGGAGGCAGAGGCAGGAGACTCGCTTGAGCCCAGGAATTGGAGGTTACTGTGAGCTGTGATGCCACAGCACTCTATCCAGGGTGACAGCTTGAGGCTCTGTCTCAAACAAACAAACAAACAAAAAAAAATAGCTGGGCATTGTGGTAGTTGCCTGTACTCCCAGCTACACAGAAGGCTGAGGCAGGAGAATTGCCTAAGCCCAAGAGCTGGAGGCAGGAGACTCGCTTGAGCCCAGGAATTGGAGGTTGCTGTGAGCTGTGATGCCACAGCACTCTATACTCTATCCAGGGTGACAGCTTGAGGCTCTGTCTCAAAAAAAAAAAAAAACTCTTAGAAGAAAATGGAGGGGCGTGGCTTGGCGCCTGTGGCTCAACAGGCTAAGGCACCAGCCACGTACACCTGAACTGGCAGGTTCGAATCCAGCCCTGGCCGCCAAACAACAATGATGGCTGCAACCCAAAAAAAAAAATGGCCAGGCGTTGTGGTGGGTGCCTGTAGTCCCAGCTACTTGGGAGGCGGAGGCAGGAGACTCACTTGAGCCCGGGAATTGGAGGTTGCTGTGAGCTGTGATGCAACGGCACTCTATCCAGGGTGACAGCTTGAGGCTCTGTCTCAAAAAATAATAATAATAATAATAAAAATAGGCTCGGCTCCTGTGGCTCAGCGGGCTAAGGCACCAGCCACATACACCTGAGCTGGCGGGTTCGAATCCAGACCGGACCCGCCAAACAACAATGACGGCTACAACCAAAAAATGGCCGGGTATTGTGGCGAGCGCCTGCAGTCCCAGCTACTTGGGAGGTGGAGGCAAGAGACTCGCTTAAGCCCAGGAATTGGAGGTTGCTGTGAGCTGTGATGCCACGGCACTCTATCCAGGGTGACAGCTTGAGGCTCTGTCTCAAAATAAAATAAAATAAAATAAAATAAACGAAAATGGAAGGGCGTGTGTTTATGCTTTGGGAAATGGCACTGGATTCTTAGATATGATAGCAAATCCAAAGCAACAAAAGGGAAAATAAATTAATGGAGTTCATTGAAATTAAAAACTTGTGTACTTTCAAGACACATACCAAGAAGATCAACCAGGCCAGGCTCAGTGGCTCATGCCAGTCTTAACCCTCTGGGAGGCTGAGGTAGGTGAATTGCTTGAGTTTAGGAGTTTGAGATCAGCCCAAACTAGAGCAAGACCCCTTCTCTACTAAAAACAGAAAAACTAGCAGACGCCTATAGGCCCAGCTACTCGGGAGGCTGAGGCAAAAGAATGGCTTGAGCCCAGGAATTTGACGTTGCTGAGCCGCCATGCCGTGGCACTCTACCAAGGGTGACAAAGTAAGACTGTATCTCAATAAAATAATAAAATAAAAATAGAAAAACTAGCCAGACATGGTAATGCACACCTGTAGTCCCAGCTACTCAGTAGGCTAAGGCAAGAGGATTACTCAAGCCCAAGAGTTTGAGGTTGCTATGAGCTATGATGCCACAGCACTGTAGCCTGCATGACAGAGTAAGACTCTGTCTCAAAAATCAAATAGGATGGCACCTGTGGCTCAGTCGGTAGGGTGCCAGCCCCATATACTAAGGGTGGCAGGTTCGTACCCAGCAGTGGCCAGCTAAAACAGCAGGGGCAACTGCAACAAAAAATAGCCAGGCATTGTGGCAGGCGCCTGTAGTCCCAGCTACTTAGGAGGCTGAGGCAAGAGAATGGCTTAAGCCCAGGACTTGGAGGTTGCTGTGAACTGTGATGCCACAGCACTCTACAGAGGACGACAATGTGAAACTCTGTCTCAAAAAAAAATAATAATAATAATAAAATATAAAGTAATAAAATAAATGAAATAATGCAAATAAACTCAACCACCCTCAGCAAGAAGGGAGATACTACTAAATATAGTAAGAAGGAGTTCGCAACAATAGTGATAATTATCTAGAGTCTTTATTTTTTTTGTTTGTTTGGTTTTTTTGAGACAGAGCCTCAAGCTGTCACCTGGATAGAATGCTGTGGCATCACAGCTCACAGCAACCTCCAACTACTGGGCTCAAGCGAGTCTCCTGCCTCTGCCTCCCAAGTAGCTGGGACTACAGGCGCCCACCACAACGCCCAGCCATTGTTTGGTTGCAGCCGTCATTGTTGTTTGGCGGGCCCGGGGGCTGGATTCGAACCCGCCAGCTCAGGTGTACATGGCTGGCGCCTCAGCCACTTGAGCCACAGGCACCTAGCCTATCCAGAGTCTTTAATACTGAGAATGGGATTCAGAGGTTTAAAAAAAAATTAAAGGTTATCTCATGAAATAAACAAGACTAGACCAAAGGGTATGCATATTTTTTTAAATGAAAAATCTGAAATATGAGGATAAATAGTCTCAGAGACTACTACTTTCACAAAATGTGTTATTTCCTTCTTGAAATCCCTAATACTTGGGGACATTGCCTCTTGGGGAATAAACAATACATACTCTAGCCTGCTCTGCAATTGTGACCAAGTGACAATATTCTGGCAAATAAAATAAAAGCATAAGTATTCCCTGACACCATTCAGGAAATTTCTTTAAGGATACCTAGCATAGATCCTTTGCTCCTTTCCACTTTGTCTCTTCATTCTGCTTCTTGTAACATGAATGTGATAGCTAGAGTTCCGTATTAGACCATGAGTTGTTTTTTTTTTGATACATTGTCTCACTTTGTCACCTTCAGAGTGCCCTGGAGTCACAGCTTACAGCAACCTTCAGCTCCTGGGCTTAGCCGATTCTCTTGCCGCAGCCTCCTGAGTAGTAGGGACTACAAGCACCTGCCACAATGCCTGGCTATTTTTTTGTAGCATTTTGACCGGTGCTGAGTTCAACCCTGCCACCCTCGGTATATGGGGCCAGTGCCCTACTCACCGAGTCACAGGCAGGGCCCATAGACCGTGAGTTTTAAGACCTCATCATCAAGGCTCAGCGCCCATAGCTCAGTGAGTAGGACCCCAGCCACATACACCAAGGCTGGAGGGTTCAAGCCCGGCTGGGGCCTGCTAAACAATAATGACAACTGCAACAAAAAAATAGCCAGGGTGCAGTGCCTGAGGCTCAGTGGGTAGGGCACTGGCCCCATATGCTGAGGGTGGTGGGTTCAAACCCAGCCCCAGCCAAAACTGCGGCTAAAAAATAGCCATGCATTGTAGCGGGCACCGGTAGTCCCAGCTACTTGGGAGGCTGAGGCAAGAGAATAGCCTAAGCCCAGGAGTTGGAGGTTGCTGTGAGCTGTGACGCCACAGCACTCTACCGAGGGCGATAAAGTAAGACTTTGTCTCTACAAAAAAAAAAAAAAATAGCCAGGCGTCAGCCCAGAACACCGAGGCTGGCGGGTTCCAACCCAGCCCAGGTCAGCTAATCAAAAATGACAACTGCAACAGAAAAATAGCAGGGTGTTGTGGCGGGCGCCTGTAGTCCCAGCTACTTGGGAGGCTGAGGCAAGAAAATTGCTTAAGCCCAAGAGTGGGAGGTTGCTGTGAGCTGTGATGCCACAGCACTGTACCAAGGGTGATGTAGTGAAACTGTGTCAAAACAAAAGACCTGGCTTGGCGCCTGTAGCTCCTTGGGCTAAGGCGCCAGCCACGTACATCTGAGCTGGCGGGTTCAAATCCAGCCTGGACCCGCCAAACAACAATGGTGGCTGCAACCAAAAAATGGCCGGGCATTGTGCCGGGCGCCTGTAGTCCCAGCTACTTGGGAGGCTGTGGCAGGTGACTCGTTTGTGCCCCGTAGTTGGAGGTTGCTGTGTTCTGTGATGCCCCAGCACTCTGTCCAGGGTGACAGCTTGAGGCTTGACGCAAAAAAAATGAAGACCTCATAATCAAGATTGTGATAATGGAAGGCAGAAGTAACCTGATTTCCTAGTTTTTTGGATAACCTGTCTTGTTTTTACTACCTCTGAATATTAAACTTTTGCCTTTTTTTTTTTTCTAGAGACAGAGTCTTACTTTATTGCCCTCAGTAGAATGCCGTGTCCTCACACAGCTCACAGCAAACTCCAACTCCTGGGTTTAGGAGATTCTCTTGCCTCAGCCTCCCAAGTAGCTGGAAATACAAGCGCCCACCACAATGCCTGGCTATTTTTTGTTGTTGTTGCAGTTTGGCCAGGGCTGGGTTTAAACTGGTCACCCTCAGTATATAGGGCGGCTGCCCTACTCACTGAGCCACAGGCACTACCCTAAACTTTTGTTTTGTTTCATGCTTTAGTGTATGTTTAACTGATAGAATTTACTGATTATGGTTTATTTTCTATGTTAGATTCATTTTCCCTCTTGATGCTCCCCAAAAAGCAGTGGCATTTTATCTCCCAGAAAGTTATTTTTACCAATACTAAATTCCTATGTAATTTTCCTATTTATTTCCTTATTTAATAGTTGTTGAATGTAAAGTTTGGAGGAGAATGGCAAGGAGATTTTTAAAAGAGAATGTGCTTACTATAATTTCTGTCACTAATTGTGAGTCTATAAATAAGTAAATAAACAAATAAATAAATAAATACACAAAAGCACATTCTATATAGTCACTCAAACCTGGCTTCAAATCTTGATTTTCTTATATACTAGCTATATAATCTGGGTCAAGTTTCTTAACCACTCTCTAATGTTGGAGTTGTTGAGATAAATCTAAAGTATCTGGCACATAGTAGGGTCCCAATAAATATTATTTCTCTTCATTCCTAATTGAATTTCATGACCCAGTTCATTTGAAACACTCTTCCTTCAATAATATTTCTTTAATTCCTTTCCTTAAAGTTGCTATGGACTGAATTGTGCCCTCCCTGCCAAATCCATATGTTGAAGTCCTATCCTATGTGACTGTATTTGTAGATAGGGTCTTTAAGGAAGTAAATAAAGTTAAATAAGGTCATACGGTTGTGTTATTTTTTTTCTTTTTCTGAGACAGAGTCTCACTTTGTTGAGCCTGGTAGAGTGCCTGGCGTCATAGCTTACAGCAACCTCAAACTCATGGGTTCAGTTGATTCTCTTGACTCAGCCTCCCAAGTAGCTGTATTCACTGAGTTATCACCATAATATTTTTGTTTAATTTTTTTTTTTTTTTTGAGACAGAGTTTCACAGCAATCTCAAACTCCTGGACTCAAACGATACTCTTGCCTCAGCCTCCCCAGTAGCTGGGACTACAGGCACCCACCACCATGTCCAGCTAATTTTTCTATTTATTAGTAGAGATGGGGGTCTCACTCTTGCTCAGGATGTCATCAACTCCTGAACTCAAGTCATACACCTGTGTGTGCCTCTCACTATGCTAGAATTACAGGCATGAACCACATTGGCTTGCCTTTTGTTTATTTATTTATTTATTTACTTTTTGTAGAGACAGAGTCTCACTTTGTCACCCTCGGTAGAGTGCAGTGGAGTCACACAGCTCACAGCAACCTCCAACTCCTGTGCTTAGGTGATTCTCTTGCCTCAGCCTCCCAAGTAGCTGGGACTACAGGTGCCCACCACAACGCCCAGCTATTTTATTTTTTTGTTTTTCCGGGAGTTTTTTTGGCCGCTGCTGGGTTTGAACCCGCCATCTCCCGTATATGGGGCCAGCGCCCTACTCCTTTGAGCCACAGGTGTCGCCCACTGTTTATTTTTTTACATAATATTTCCCTTGTATTTATCATGGTATCTTTACTAAGTCAAACTTCTGGGAATACTCAGTTTTAGTTCATTGAATGTGGGTCACACATTTTTGAAAACAACTTTTTTTTAATTTCCTTGCTTATTTTTTATATTTATTTCTTTGGTTTTTTTTTTTTTTTCTTTTTTGAGACACAGTCCCACCCTATGCCCCTGAGCAGAGTGCAATGGAGTCATACCTCACTGCAACATCAGACTCGTGGTGCCTCAGCCTCCAGAAGCCGCTGGGATTACAGGCACTCGCCATGGCACCTGGCTGGGTTTTCATTTATTTAGGAGTCAAGGTCTCACTCTTGCTCAGGCAGAGTCTCACTCTGTTACCCAGGCTAGGGTGCCATGGCCTCAGTCTAGCTCACAGAATCCCCAAACTCCTGAGTTCAAGCAATCCTTCTGCCTAAGCCTCCAAAGTAGCTGGGACTACAGGTGTCTACCACAACGTCCAGCTAATTTTTCTATTTTTTTAGTAGACATAGGGTCTCACTCTTGCTCAGGCTGGTCGCAAACTCATGAGTTCAAGCGATCCTCATGCCCCAACCTCACAGAGTGGTAGAATTACAGGCATGAGCCACAGCACCTAGCCCCAAACTAGGCATTTTAGGTAATATATTGTAGGAAGTCTAGATTCTGATAGTCCTTCTGAAAGTTGTTTTTTGTTTGTGTTTTTAGACACTAGGCTATTTATACTGAATGTCTTAAACAATTTTATGCTACTATAACAGAAACTAATACATGAAACTGGGTAATTTAAAATGAACAAAGGCTGGGCGCAGAGGCTCATGCCTGTAATCCTAGCACTGTAGGAGGCCAAGGCAGATGGAGAGCCATAGCTCAGGAGTTTGAGACCAGCCTGAGCAAACAAGACCCTGTCTTTACTAAAAAAAAACCAAAAAACAAAAAAAACAAAACCAGGCGGTTGTTGTGGCAGATGCCTGTAGTCCCAGCTACTCTGGAGACTGAGGTAGGAGAATTGCTTGAGTCCAAGAGTTTGAGGTTGCTATGAGCTATGACACTATAGCACTCTACTGAGGGTGAGATAGTGAGACTCAGCCTCAAAAAAAAAAAAAAATCCTAGTACTCTGGGAAGAGTGAGACCCTGTCTCAAAAAAAACCCTAGTACTCTGCGAGGCTGAGGTAGGTGGATCCCTTGAGCTAAGGAGTTCAAGACTAGCCTAAGCAAGAGTGAGAACCCATCTCTACTAAAAATTAACAAACTAGCTGTGCATTGTGGTAGGCACCTGTAGTCCCAACTATCTGCAAGGCTGAGGCAAGAGGATCACTTGAACCCAGGAGTATAAGGTTGCTGTGAGCTATGACTTTGCAGCACAATACCCAGGACAACAGAGTAAAACTCTGTCTCAAAAATAAATAAATAGATAAGTAAATAAAATGAATAAAAATTTATTTCTCACAGTTCTGGGGGCTGGGAAGTACAAGATGAAAGGGGCCAGCATCTGGTGAGGGCCTTCTAGCTTTGTGATCCTATTGTAGACGGCATCACGTATCATAAGGGAAAAGAAAGGGTAACAAAAGAGGAAAGTAGGGTGGCACCTGTGGCTCAGTAAGTAGGGCACCAGCCCTATATGGGTGGCAGGTTCAAACCTGGCCCCGGCTAAACTGCAACAACAACAAAAAAAGGGGCGGCACCTGTGGCTCAGTCAGTAAGGCACCGGCCCCATATACTGAGGGTGGCGGGTTCAAACCCAGCACCAGCTGAACTGCAACAACAACAACAACAACAAAAAATAGACTGGCGTTGTGGCAGGCGCCTGTGGTCCCAGCTACTCGGGAGACTGAGACAAGAGAATCACTTAAGCCCAAGAGTTAGAGGTTGCTGTGAGATGGCACTTTATAGAGGGCGGCAAAGTGAAACTCTGTCTCAAAAAAATAAGTTTCCATCTTAATAATGTTACAATGGCAATTAAATTTTAACATGAGCTTGTGAGGGGGCAAACACTCAAACCATAACACTAAATCTGTATCTTCTATCTCCCGTGCATTGTGTAGGCACTGATATCTCTGTTCAGTGGGGATTTTTTTCTTGGTTTTATTTTTAAATCTGGTTTTCTATGGCTGTCCTCTGTGTCTGTATAGCTTAGTGATAAGCCAAAGATTAATCAAAGATTACGTCCTCTCTGGGTTTTACATTCTGCCATGCCCTCTTGAGCCTTCTTGCATGTGCTCAGGCTTCGTCAGCTTGGAATGTTTAGGTGCCATCGGTCCACTCAAGTCCTTGGAGCATACCCTCCAGCCCACTTAGGATATGTGGAGAGCATATAAAGACCTCTCTGGCTGTGTCACCTCTGGGAAGTTCCTGTTAAATCCCTGCCTACTCTGCCAATTTATTGCTTGCTCCCAAACAAAAGAAAACATCAGGCAAATAAAACTGTCTGCCATCCATATTTGCTTAGACTGAGATCACCGATATTGATGATGATTTTTTTTTTTTTTTTTGAGACGGAGCCTCAAGCTGTCACCTTGGATAGAGTGCCATCACATCACAGCTCACAGCAACCTCCAACTCCTGGGCTCAAGCGAGTCTCTTGCCTCCGCTTCCCAAGTAGCTGGGACTAGAGGCGCCCGCCACAACGCCCGGCCATTTTTTCTTGCAGCCATCATTGTTGTTTGGCAGGCCCGGGCTGGATTCGAACCTGCCAACTCAGGTGTACGTGGCTGGTGCCTTAGCCCACTGAGCCATAGGTGCCAAGCCGATATTGATGATGATATTAACCAATGATATTCCAAACCAAGTGAGCCTTCTGTAGCAGTGGCAGCAAGGATGTTCACTTTCATGTCCTGCCCCAACCTAGTTGAACTTTGGTGCCAATAGAGCAGCCTAGAAGAAATGGGAGTAGACATAGACAAGAACAAGAAAAAAATCTTAATGTTCTTACCTACCTCAGTGACTTTCATGAACAAACACTTCTCAGTTTGTGATGAGCCTTTAATTTTATTTCTTGAGTGAGAAATGGTTGCTTTTCAGGTTTTTTTTAGCTGGATAGTTCCTGTTGGGGGAAAAGATGTGTCAGCCTCCTTACTCCATCATGCTGAAGTAAAGTTCCACCTTTTAATTTTGTGTCTCAAAAAATATCCTGAGGCTGGGCATGGTGGCTCACACCTGTAATCTTAGCACTCTTCTAACTCATGAGTTCGAGACCAGCCTGCGCCAGAGTGAAACCCCATCTTTAAAAATAGCCAGGTGTTGTGGTGGGCACCTGTGGTCCCAGCTACTCAGGAGGCTGAGGTGAGAGAATCACTTGAGCCCAAGAGTTTGAGGTTGCTGTGAGTTGTGATGCCACTCTACCGAGGGCAACAAAATAAGACTCTGTCTCAAAAAAAAAAAAAAAAAATCCTGAATATTCCCTCTGGAGTCTGAGAAGTAATTGTATTTGGTTTCCAAGGTTGGATGTTTCAGGATCCCAAGAATAATAGTTACTTTTTGACCTCTAGACAAGTGACAACCATGAATGAGAACGATGTTTCTTAAATCATGGAGAATCAGGGCTTACTGTCTATCCCTGTATTTTTTTTTTTACATGTATTTTATTATTCTTCATTACATTATTCCCCCCCCCCCCGACCCGTCTGTGATAAGACAGAATTGATTTACAGAAAAGAATACAGAAAACACCAAAGCTCCTGGTAGTGGGAGAGATTTCAAGTAGGGAGAGAGAAGCTCTCTCCGTTCCTCTCCCGGTCTTTCCCCGTCTCCTCCTCTAG
>CAUYRH010109784.1:0-49848 GCA_963574655.1 Perodicticus potto
ATATAGTGATTAAGAAAATGCTATGAGGGCTATCTCTCACAGTACGATCAAAATGTTTCTGATTGTATATGAAGCACATTCTGTCCTATGATTGCACCAATGTACACAATTATGATTTAATAAAATTATTAAAAAAAAAAAGACATCTGGGTTCTATCCTGTGTTTGGCTATTTTGAACAGAGCCACTCTGAAATTTTATGGACAGGTTTTTGTGGGAACGGATGTTTTCATTTTTCTGAGATACACACGCCCAAGGATGCAAGTGCTGGGTCATATCATAAGCGCATGTTTAGTTTTGAAAAATACAACACAACAAGTAAAACAAAATCCTGCAGACTCTTTTGCGGAGTGTCTACATCTTTTCACACTCCTGCCAGCAATGTAAGAACCATCCATTTCTTCTTCCTTACCAGCATTTGCTGTTATTTTTTATTTTAGCCATTTTAATGGGTATGTAGTGATACCTCATCACCATTTTGATTGGTGTGTTCCTATCAACTGATGGTGGTGAACTCCCTTTCATGTGCTTTTTTTCTTTTGAGACAGAGACTCAAGCTGTCACCCTGGATAGAGAGCTGTGGCATCACAGCTCACAGCAACCTCCAATTCCTGGGCTCAAGCGAGTCTCCTGTCTCCACCTCCCAAGCAGCTGGGACCACAGGCGCCCGCCACAATGCCTGGCTATTTCTTGGTTGCAGCCGTCATTGTTGTTTGGCGGGCCCGGGCTGGATTTGAACCTGCCAGCTCAGGTGTACGTGGCTGGCGCCTTAGCCTGTTGAGCCACAGGCGCCAAGCCCCTTTCATGTGCTTATTTGCCATCTCTGTATCCTCTTCAGTGAAATTTCAGTTCTTGCCTCTGTCCATTTCTTAACTGGTTGTTTCTTTACTGTCGAGTTTGTGGAGTCCTTTATATTTTCTAGATATGCCTTCTTGGTTGGAGAGATGATTTGCAAGTATACTCTCCCAAACTGTGCGTTCCTGCATTGCTATACAAGTTACACTATTGAGACTCCTAAGAAGTCTTTGCTTATTTCCACGTCTTAAAGGTTTCCTTCAAAATGTTTCATGGTTTTATATTTTACATATAAAAGGTCGGACACTTAAGTTCACAAACTCATCCTAGAAGTGCCACATACCTCATTGCTGAATATCACTATGGTCACTTTCAAAGTACCCCCTTTGGTCATTTGGTGACCATAGTATTCAGTAATGACGCTTTTTTTTTTTTTTTTTTTTATAGAGACAGAGTCTCAGTTTATCGCCCTCGGTAGAGTGCCGTGATGTCACACAGCTCACGGCAACCTCCAACTCCTGGGCCTAGGCAATTCCCTTGCCTCAGCCTCCTGAGCAGCTGGGACCACAGGAGCCCGCCAAAATGCCTGGCTATTTCCTCGCTGCAGTTTGGTCGGGGCCGGGCTTGAACCCACCACCCTCGGTATATACCCCTCCACCCCCCACTGAGCCACAGGCGCCACCCAGTAATGACACTTTTTTTAGGATGAGTTTGCAAACTTAATTGTCCAACCTTGTAGACTTATGATCTATTCTGAATTCTATTCTGAGTTTGAAGGACAGACTGAGAGGGTTTTATTACAGGAACCAAAGAGCCATTGAGGGTTCTTGAGTGAGAGGAGCTATAGATGGCCAAATGACTTAGGGGAGTACAGGCCAGTAACCGACAACAGCCTGACTCTGGGACTCAGTTTCCCCTACCAGTAAACAAACTGTCTAGGCTAGAGGATTATAAAATCAGCTGTGATTAAATGAGGTCACATCCCTGGATATTTGTCCCTATGCTTCCTGGACCTTTGGAACAGACTCACTCTATTCAAACCCCAATGCCTTTGCAGTGTGTGAGGCTGTGTCTCGGAGCTTAGATGTTCAGAGCTGTTCAGAGGGAGACTGACTCAGTGGGACGTCTCAGAGCTCACTTGACCCCAAAAACTTTGTCTCCTTTTCTCTCAGATGGCAAAATCAGGTCATTTTTCAATTCTAGTCATTCTCCTTCATACATAAAATGTGCCAAGAGCCACTTTCCCGAAAATCTAAATTGAAAGTAAATAGCACGGGGACAATTCTCGGTGATAAAACCACCGATTCTGTAGCTTCTTGGGATAATATTTATTCTCCCCTCTCGCTAATGGCTCCAGTCGCCTCCCCAGGTTATTAAAGTAATGCGTTTGCTTAAACTGACTGGGGCTGTGTCCTACCCAGGGCTGATGGGGCTCCCATGTGAAGCACCCCCCTTACCCCGCCACCCCTCCATCGGACAATTATATTAACAGCTGCTGGTTTGCAATTACTATAAATCAGAGAGCGAGTCAATCTGAGTTTGTTTTTCTTTATTGAAAATGTTTAAACTTCATGCATTGCAAATATCGCCATCCCATACCGGATTTAACTCTTTCTTCGAGACTGGAGGGCTGGCTCTCAAGGGCTTTTCTGAGGGTGGTGCTAGGATGATGCTCGCTTTCTGAATGAGGAAATCGAGGCTCAGGGAAGGGATACCACTAGCCAGGGGTCACTGCACTGAAATGCACCCTGAGTTTTTCTTTTTTAATGTTCATTGAAATTACATTCCTTGTGGCAAACATTAGGAAATATTGAAAATAGGTGGGTGCAGAGACTCATGCCCCAGTATTTTTGGGGCCAAGGTGGGAAGATCATTTGAGGCCACGGGTTTGAGACCAGCCTGGGCAACATAGGGGACCATGTCTCTACAAAAACTAACTACCAAAAAAAAAAAAAGAAAGAAAGAAAGAAAAGGAAAGGAAAGGAAATGTTGAAATCTGTTACAAACCACCACCAGTGTTACAGGGGTGTGGTTGGGTGTGCCCTTCCAGAGATTATTTTTTTCCCTATGCATATATATTAAGGCATGCACCAAATGAATGCAGATTAAATTATGCATTTAATAAGCATGGGGGTGTTAATTGAGTGCCTACTGTGTTCTGGGCATTGTTTTCGGTGTTGGGAATACAAGAATAAACAAAGCAGACTTACATGGAGATGGGTCCAGGCAGTGGGCACCGCCCATGCAAAGGCCCCAAGGCTGGACTGCCTGGCGAGCTAGAGGCACGGCAAGGAGAGCAGAGTAAAATCAGGGGTGGTGGGGGCGGAGAGGGCTGAGGGCAGGAAATGACTCAAGTGGAATCAGAGGAAAAAGGAGAGGGCTTCATGGGGTTTTCCAATGTGGAGAGTTGAGGTTTGTGGAGGATGCAGGGTCAGAGGAAGAACAAAAATCAGCAAGGCTCCAAGATCCTGGCTGAGCAGTTATACAGGCCATCGTCGGCTGAGATGGGGGATGAATGAAGGGGCAGACTGGGGGGGATGTTGGAGCACAGAGTGGTTGTGTTGAGTGTAGACCCCATGAGACTCCTGAGAGGAGATTTTGAGAAGCACTGAGCAGCAAGTCTGAAGCTGGGGGCGGGGGGCGGGGGGCTGGCTGCAGACAGAGGGTGGGACTGTGGGTATCAGTGGGTACAGAGGATTTAGAGCCCCAGGAGTGGATGAGGCTGCCCTGGAGGGGTGTGAACAAAGGTAAAAGAGGTTGAAGAACTCAATCCTGGAGGGACAGAAAGAGACAGAGTAGGGGCCCAGAGAAGTTAGGGGAACCTGGTGAGTACGGGCGGTTTTCAGGAGGAGTGGGGATGAACCTGCCAGGCACTGCCCAGAGGCCTGAGGACATAATGGGGCAGGCCAGTGTTGATTTTGACAAGGGAAAGCTCAGTGGTGGAAGGTGTCAGAGTCTAGGCAGATACAAGATACGGAAGAAAGGGCAGGGGGAAATGCAGATGGTGAGTGTAGATAGTTCTCTCAAGGAGTTTTGCCACAAAAAGATATGGGGGATAGTTGGAGGGAGATTTGGAAGTTCACTTTTTCCCTATAAGATGGAACTGGCCCAGCAGAGTCAGAGGTGTGATAGAGGAAAAGGGACCATGGCTGGACCCACATCCTTGGGTGGGAATCCAGAGCTGCCAAGACACCACATTTATCCTGCCTCTACTGTCTACTCTGCAAAATGGGCACAAGAACAGTATCTGTCTCCTGGGCACAGCGCAGGCATCCAGCAAAGTTCAGGCTTGTGACACATCTCTATCCCTTGGGGTGCGTCTGTGAGGGGGTCGTGTTCCAGGTTGTGACAGTGTGCAGCCCCCGCCAAGGGAGATAGACAGTCTTGAGGAAAAAACTCCGTCAGATCCCTGGTGAGAAAGGGCCCCACAAGTCAAAGTGCTATTTCAAAAATAAATAGCCTGATTAGCATAAGGTATGCAAATGTATGCTAATATGACAACTATTAAAAGATTTCAAATGTCATCGAGGGAAAACACACTGGGTCCTGGCTGAAGAGGTGGGGGATGGGATGAGAGGATGCACCCAAGACTTTGGAGAAAGGTTGAGGTGCCCAGCTCCAGTATTGCTAGGTGACACTGCAGACACACTCACATGTGGGTGTGCCAGGGTGGACTCAAGTCCTTCCCCAGGGCAGATTTTCCCGAGCTCTGAGTGCTGAGCCCTTGGAAGCCCCTGTCAAAGTCCCTCCTCTTCCAACACACTCTACTGAGTGTCTGAACACTGTCCAGGCAAAGCTGGGTGCAAGGGCTCAGGCTGTAATCCCAGCACTTTGGGAGGCTGAGGTGGGAGGATCGCTAGAGGCCAGGAGTTCAAGATCAGCTTGGGCAATATATTGACACCTGTCTCTACAAAAAAATTAAAAATTAGCCGGCATGTAGTGCATGCCTGTAGTCCTAGCTACTTGGGATTCTGAGGCAAAGGACTGCTTGAGCTTAGGAGTTCAAGGCTGCAGTGAGTTGTGATGGTGCCACTGCACTATCTAGGGTGACAATGCTTCTCACTTCATCGTTAGTACACAAACTTGCTCTGCACTTGCTCTCTGGAAGAAGAAATGACAGCATTTCTTCAGAAAAGACAGACCCCAGAATCTTTCCTGAAAATAGGTTAAAAGGGAGTCTACCCCCCATAAAACACCCCCAAATCTCCTAAGGACCTATAAGGATTTTTCCTATCCATTATAAAATCATACCTAGTCTTCCTTATTTCAGGGGAAACTTTTCATCCTTATCTCTGCTATTTGTTTTCTGAGGTAGTCAGAAAAAATAAGAATAGGGAGGGACATTTGCCCAAGATCACACATCTGTGCTATGTCACCTAATCACCAAAACTATCTGATGAGATAAGAATTATCGAAAGCATTTTCAGATAAGAAAATTGAGGATCAGTGAGGGAAATAACTTGCCACATAGGCTGGGTGCAGTGACTCATGCCTGTAATTCTAGCATTCTGGGAGGCCAAGGCGGGTGGACTGTCAGAGTTCACATTTTGAAACCTGCCTGAGCCAGAGCAAGACCTCCTCTCTAAAAATAGCTGGGTATTGTGGTGGGCACCTGTAGTCCATGTTACTTGGGAGGCTGAGACAAGAGAATTGCTTGTACCCAAGAGTCTGAGGATGCTGTGAGCTGAGACACCACCACACTCTACCCAGGGTGACAAAGTGAGACTCTGTCTCAAGGGGAAAAAAAAGAAAGAAAGAAATAACTTGCCTCAGGCCACACAGCAATTGTGAGACAAGTCAGATCAGCTGCCCGAGCCTCAGCTTCCCAAATTTCAGTCCATCATACATCGCCTTCTTTTTTTAAAATTTTAATTGTTGGGGACTCATTGAGGGTACAAAGAACCAGGTTACACTGATTGCATTTGTTAGGTAAAGTCCCTCTTATAATCCTGTTCTGCCTCCAAGAGGTGTGCCACACACCATGACCCCCACACATTCTTTCTTTCCCTCCCTCCGCTCCCCCTTTCCTCCCACCATGTATTAGGTCAATTGTCCTCATAACAGAATTGAGTACGTTGGATTCTTGCTTCTCCATTCTTGGAAGGCTTTACTAAGAAGAATACATTCTACCTCCATCCAGGTTAATACAAAAGATGTAAAGCCTCCATCTGTTTTAGTGGCTGAATAGTATTCCATGGTATACATATACCACAGCTTGTTAATCCATTTCTGGATCAGTGGGCATCTGGGTTGTTTCCACAATTTGGCAATTGTAAATTGAGCTGTGATAAATAGTCTAGTGCAAATGTCCTTATGATAAAATGATTTTTTTTTCTTCTAGCCAGAAGCCCAGTAATAGGATTGCAGGATCAAATGGGAGGTCTAATTTGAGTTCTTTGAGGATTTCCCATACTTCCTTCCAAAAAGATTGTATTAGTTTGCATTCCCACCAGCAGTGTAAAAGTGTTCCCTTCTCTCCACATCCAAAATACATCACCTTCTTATTACTTCTATTATTACTTCCGGAATATTCCCCTTCAAATGGACCCACTTCTTAAAATCTTTAATTTATTTTGAAGGAGATTGTTTATCATGACGATTAATGAAAAGCCAGAATCACTGACTATTAGTAGAAACTAACTCAATCAAAACAAAATCATATTACTTATTTCTGACTAAAGATAGTTGCCTCTGAGGCACTGAGCTGGGTCTGCTTGCTTGCGCCCTCACCCCCCTATCCCTGTCCAAATTGGAGATTCCTGGTGTCAGAGAAGGTGTTAAAGACAGATTAACACTCGATTGAGACTTTCTTCTTGAAAAAGATGTGGAAAGGAAAAGCTCTGTGGTATTTGGTGGTATTTAAGGCTCTTTTATGTGTCACCTAAAACAATTTCATGGGCACCGGACTGATGTCCATCTATACGAAGGGCAAGAAGATTTACCCATTACCTTAGAATTCCGAAATTATGGCCAGGGATTCATTTGAGGGCTCACATGATCAATTCCCACTGCCATTTCAGTGCAGCCCCAAAATGAAAAATGGATGGTTTCACTTGTAAACAACCTGCCTGCCCACCCACCCATCCATACACCTATTTATCCACCTACCACCCATCCACCCATTCACCCATGCAGCAGATTTATTTGCTGCACCCAGCAGCTACCGTGTGCCAGGTATTGTTCTAGGCAATGGAGACACAGTTCTGACCAATACACACCTGGTCCCCACCCATTTGGAGCTTCATAAGTAGTGAAGTCACTTTCCATCCTTCAGCAACATGATGTGCTGGTTTAGAGAATTTCTCTGCATTTTTTTAGTGATAAAGGTCATCTTGGTGCACATTCGTGCATTTTTCCCCGACCTGACTTCTCCCCTCTCCCCACTCACCTTTAGGAGGCAGCCACACTCGAGTTTGGCAGCTAGCCGGTAGCTCTCCAGACCCACTTCTTCTCTCCTGGTGACGAAGGTACAAGACTGAGGGGCCTGTTCCACGTGTTTACTAGGTGGAGAAAAGGAACAAGTGCTTTTACTTCACACAAGCAAGAAACGCTGGGTGTCTCAAGTCAGTGAGGTTTGCGGTTCACACAGCGGGCAGCACAGCCTTAACCAATCCTCACCTTTCCCTCTTTCCCACCCTATGGTGTCATTAGCTCTGCTCCCAGCCCCAGCCAATCACTGAAGCCTATTTCCAGACACCTCCTGATTGGCTCAAACTCGTCATGTGACCAAAGGATGGCCCTGGAGACCTTTGAGGAGTTTCCAGACACCGCCAGGAGGACTGCTGAGGCTGCTGGGACCAGTGTATGCAACTAGAGAATTGAACTCCTAACATTTGCCACTGGGAGAGAAAGGAGAAATTTGTTATTGATTATTATAATTTTTTTTACATATACACGTGTTTATTAGGTTTCCACTTTTTGCCTTCACAGAATCAAAAAGGCTTAAAATTTAATAACAATAACAATGTTTAAGATAAGGATGAGAAACAAAAACCTCGTAAAGAATGAATGAAGATAAATTTTTTATTTATCTTCGATTATTATAATTTTGATTGCTTTTTTACTGCTTTGAAGTTGAAACTGGAAGTTTTAACCACCTGATGATGCTCTGACCTCTGTCTCCACCCAGACATGGCCTCAGACTTCTCTCCAGCTCCTGCCAGACCCCTCCTCTGGGATGTCCACAGGTACATCCTACCCTGACCCCCATTGCATCCATTTTATCCACCCCCACCAGGTCCTCCTCTTGTGCCCCCTCTCACCAATGGCCCTGGTTCTTTTCTGGAAAGCTATGAGCAAGCCTCCCTCTCCCATTTCTATCCTCACTCCTCAATTCCACACTCACCAAGTCCAACTGATTTCACTATTATTATCTCTAGGGCACCTCCACTCTACTCCCACGTACCTTATTCAGATAAACACCAGCTCCTGCCACAATTTCCTTGATGGCCTTCCAGCATCCACAGCCAGAAGGATCGATCTTAAGTCTAAGTCTGACCCTTTCTATCTCCCTCACTGTAGCTCTCCATGGCTCTCCAGTGCCCTCAAGAGAAAGTCTAGACTTTATTTTCAAAGTTCCTCATAGTCTAGTTACTTCATTCTTCCTTGTCCTGCCCGTTCTTGTTCACCTAGCACCTACTCATGTGTAGATGTCACCTCCTCCAGGAATCTTCCCCTGAGCTTATCCTCATCGCTGACAGAGATGTGTTCTCTGCGCTGCCTCCATCACGGGGCTGACTGTCCTATGCTGTAACTGCCTGGTTATGTGTCTTTGTATTCCAGGAGGGCAAGGGCAGGGTCTGTCTTGTTCGCTACTCTCCCCAGCCCTAATAGAGCATCCACTACCCAGCAGGGGTTTAATAACACGTTTTTGAATGAGTGACAAATAACAGGAAATAGAAGCTTTGTGAATAGTACTGTGTGTAGCAGATGCTGTGAGTACCCCACTGTACCCACATTTCAGTACCTGCTGACAGCTTCCTTCTGTAGTCACCTGCATTGCCCTAGCCTAGCCTTCTCAGTCTGGGTGAGGGCCAGGCTGGAGGTGACAGGGATTTGATATTTCAGGAAGCAGTCCTCAGCCATTGGTGGACAGGAACTAGTGGAGACAACCCCTTGAGAGGAACAACTCAAGTGCCTGCTCTATGCTGTCTCCTAGGGGCACCCAGGGGGGCTGAGTCCTAGTTGCCCATGGCCTGTTCCACTTTCATGTTTCACTTCCCCACTCTCCTCCTGAGGCTTCTTGGAATCACTTCCCACAAAACTACTTGCCCCCAAATCCTTATTTTCAGGAGCTACTTCTGGGAAACCCAACTTAAGACACTGCAGTAAAAATAACTCCATAACTCAGTTGCCAACACTTCCAGGGAGAACTTTGATGTGTTTTGGAAAAAACAAAAACCATTGCCTCTTGCTCCCTGTTGGCTGTGGACCTCACTGCCTCCACTCACAGACTGCGACATTTGCAGTTGGGTATTAATTGCCTTTTTTTTCTTTTCTTTTTTTTTTTTTTTTGTTTGAGGGAACATGATGCTCTCCTGCAATGTGTGTGTATGTGTGAGTGAGTGAGTGTGTGTTTAATGACTTTCTCATTTTGAGATCAGGCCAGACAGCTTTTTGAAGAAAGTCTGCCCAGAGTCTGGAACATATAGAAAATTCTCCCAGCTTAACAGTACTCCCACCCGCCCATTCATTACAGACATACCGTGGAATGAAAAACAAGCACATTGATTGGATCTATTTCTAATTAACAGCCTAAGATACCATTTGAGATCTGCCATTGGATGGGCAAAGTTGGTGTAGAAGTGACTGTGTCTCTTTTCTCAAGGGCATAGGATCTGTGGAAGAAGAGAAAGAAATTATGGCAGCATTCAGCAAGCATGTATTGAGCACCTACTTGGTGCTGTGTCCTGGACTAGGTGCTGGGGACACAGCAGTGACCAAGAAAGACTCAGCCCTATACTCCCAGTGGGGGAGACATACAAGTCACCAGTAGCCCATGATCAAAGCCATGATGGAGGACACTCAGGCAGCTCTTGGGGCTCAGAGGAGATGCCTGATGCAGCATTAGACATCAGGGAGGGCTTCCTGGAGGAAGAAAGAAAAACTGAATTGAAGGCTGATGAAGAGTGAACCAAAATAAGAAATGGGGAAGAGCTTTCAGAGAGGAGGAACAGCATGTGTTTGGTGTGGCTGGAGTGTGGAGTGGGTGGAGAAGGTGAAGAGTAGGAAGAGATGAGGAGTAAGAAGTTGGCAGTAATATGAGGTCTGTGGAAAGGGGTTTCCAACCTTCCTTGGAACAATAGGGAGCCATGGAAGGATAATTCTATATAGAATTATCATATTACCAGGAATTCAAATCGAAGACTCAGTTTCTTGCATGCCCATATTCATAGCGGCATTATTCACAATAGACAAAAAGTAGAAGCAACCCATGTCCATTGACAGATGAATGGATTGGATCCATCCAAACAGGAGAATATTATTCAGCCTTGAAATGAAGTTCTGACACAAGCTACAATATGGACGGACCTTGAAAACTTGATGCTCTGTGAAATAAGCCTTTTGTCCACAAAAGGACAAATACTGAGTGATTCCACTTAAATGAAGTCCCTAGAATAGGGAAGTTCATGGACGGAAAGTAGAATAGAGGTATTATTGCTTAATGGTTAAAGAGTTTCTTTGGGGCTAATGACAAATTTTTGGAAATGGATAATGGCAATGGTTGCATAATATTGTGAAAGCATTTAATGCCACTGAATTGTATGCTTAAAATTGGTTAAAATGGTGAATTTTATGTTATGTATATTTTCCCACACTTTTTTTTTAAAACCTACAATTTTTTAAAGAAAGAAAAAAGAGAAGAGAACAATCATTTTGGGCGCTGTAGGAGATCCAAGATGGAATATTGAGTCCAGAGAAGCAATGTTGGGGGTACAGATGAGGGCAGGGTCAGGGTAGCGGGTCAGAAGTGGGTGCTTGGGGGCATGGCTTGGGTGTGACTTGGAGGTGGGGCTACCAAGAAGCTGGGAGAGGTGAGAGGAACGGAGCAGATAGTTGAGTTCACCCACCCATTCTCCAGATGTTCAGGTACCTCAATTCATGTGCAAGTCCCTATGGCCTGTCCTCTCCAAATCCCGACCCTTTATGGCCTAGGCTAGGGAGGCCCCCAGCAAGGAGCCCTGAATGGGCATTAATTCCACTTCCTTGGTAAAAAGATTAAGGCAACATCAAGTGAAAACACTCCATCTCGACTGCTGTTCCTCCACGTGCGTTCACTTACAAGGCGCAGATGTAATACCTGCTTTTAAATTCAATTAAGTCAGAATCAGTTCTGCTCCTGGAATACATTACCCACTCAGAGACAGCAGAGGGAAGAAGGACAAAAAAAAAAAAAAAAAAAGATGGGAAAAAAAGCACAAAACATAACACAGACCTATTTAGAGATTTCCCTCTAAATGGATTTTAATTCTCTCGATTTATCAGAGGCCAGAGGAGCTGCTGACAGCTGGAGTTTGGTGTCTGCAAAGCCAGTTTCAGCCATGGGGGCAGGAGGGACATTGAACTTATGTTCTGTCCATTGCCTCCAAAGTGGGGAGGTCTGGGGTTGCCTGGACAGGGGTCTGAATCCCAGCTTCGCCACTCGTGGCTGTGTGACCTTGAGCTTTGGTCTACTCTGTAAAAAGGGGACATCTGAGAAGATTTGTGGACAATGGCTTGAATTGTCCAAGAGGATTGAGGTTAAACCCTTAGCACAAGGCTTGGCACATAGTGGATGTTCAGTAAATGTGGGTGCTGAGGATGATGGTGCTGGTGATGATTAAGGTTGTCATTATCAACATTGCTTTCCAACCAGAGACCCAGCCATTGCTAAGTCACTGTAGGGAGAGAAGAAAGACTTGAGCCCTGCTTTCAGAGGCTTGAAGGCTGTGGGTAAGCTGGGGAAGGAAGGGGATGGATGGCCAGGTGAGTGGACTGGCCCAAGAAAGGGGTACAAGTGGAACTAAAACTGGAATGTACTGGGGACAAGTCACCGAACATAGCCATGTTATGTCCTGTTTCACGAGGAAACGCTCTAACAAATCCATGACACCAGGGCAGCAAAGGCAGATAATGGTTTAATCTGCTCTCTCCCTGGAAAAAATCCTCCATTTGACCTTGAACTTCACAGGCAGAAAGCTCCCTCTGCCACTCCCAACAGTACTGCCCACCTGAGTGTGGCAGGGGCTAGAGATTCAGAGCCCCAAAGCCAGGCCAGACAGGTTAGAGAACAGCTCCCCAGGCACAACATTGTCTCCCATTTCACAGGTGGGGAAACTGAGGCTCAGGAAAGAGAAGGAGCCATCCTAAGATCACACAGCTAAGAGAGCTGTCCCCAGGAGTCTCAGGTGCTAGTCCAATTTGGGTAAGCATCCATGCTGGACCTCAGTCTTGTTATCTGGACAGGAGGAAGGAGAAATGAAATCCCTTCATTCCTGTGCCAAGAGGCTCGTCTGTAGGGCTAGATAGGAGGGGGCTGGGATTCTTAGGAGAGTATTTGTCTTAGTAAGAACCTGGGGACCAATACTGGGAGATTTTCAGCCAGAATCAAAAAGGGTTTTAGGACAAAGGAGTCCTGGCCTGTAAAGTCCCTTGGGGGACTCAGTGGGCCATAGCTGGCTTCCTGAAAGGGTCGCTTCATCCACAGGAAGTCTCCCTGGATCCCAGGCACCTGGTCCTCACCTGGTCCTGCCCTGAAAGGGCAAGTGGGAAGAGTGGGAAGCATCAAGGGTGCTCTGTTCCCAGGATCAGGGTTGAGAAGCAGAGTCCTGGCATCAGGGTTGTGAAGGTCACGGAGAGAGATAGACAGACTGCAGTCATTCTTGAGGGGGCCTGACTTCAAGAGGACACTAAGGGAGCTTCTGAGAGCTAGAATGTTTCTACATCTTGCTCTGGTGGTGGCTACGTGGGTTTATGTCTGTGTCACAGTTCCTCAAACTGCACACATAAGACTTGAGCACTTTAGAGTACATTGTGCATCATTAAAAGAGAGGAGGACTCAGAGAGACAGAGACAGGAGAGAGACAGAAAAAGACAGAAAGAGCTACGTGGAAATTGACAGAAAGATTGAGGAAACTGGGATATGGGAAGAGAGACTGAGAGACAAGAAGATAGAAGAAAGAGAAGGAGGAGGAGAATGAGTTTCACAGCAGAAAGTGGAGACAGGAGGAAGTTGAGAAGGACTGAGAAAGAGAAGGCCATAGTGGAGGGGAAGAGGAGGGCAAACGGCCTCAGAGAGGGGGAGGAAAGGAGCCACCGGAGAGGCTGGGAAGCCAGGAGCCGTCACACAAGAACATGTCCTTAATTGTAATTACATGAGAACATTTAGTTTGTAGATGCAGCAGAAATGAATACTCTGTGCCTTGCCCATTAATCTAATGGCTGTTAGTCAATCACTCTTCTAAAGGGACTGGACTGTGGCTGTGTGGGGGGTGGCCGGCAGGGAGCTGATCAGAGGAAAAGGCTTTAAACTAATGATGACTTCAGGGAGAGCCAGAGGGGCACAAAAGTCCTGGATGGTGGATATCAGAGCCCTGCAGGCAACTACCAGCCCAGAAGTTAGCAGCTGGCGAGTGGGAGTTCTAATCTGGGAGACTGGGTTAGAGGAGTAATGTATCCAGGAGGGATCAAAAATTCTTTAACTCACCCTCCTACAAAGGCTGACATCTAAACTGTGCTTAGAGGTATAAATGGAGGCAGGCAAGCTAAAAGGAAGGAAGAAAGGCCTTCCAAGGAGAGAGAACAGCTTGTGCAAAGGTTGAGAAGGAAATATGCCTGCAACTATGAGCGTCACTGGGTGGGAAATGGGAGGAAGGGCTGTGGGGAGAGCTGGAGAAGTCAGCAGATGCCAGACCACTAAGGAGACTGGACTTTATCTCGAGGGCAATGGGAGTCATCAAGGGTTCACAGTAGGTGGACACGAGTTCAGATTTATATTTTTAAAAGATTTGGGGGCCAATCATAAGATCTTTTACTTACTCAAAAGGAGTAAGCTTCCTGGTCTTGGAGATAGGCAAGATATGGAAGACCACCACCCCACCCCCAGAGGCTATTGGGGAAATTTCAGCATCAGGCAGATGTTGAGGCTGGAATTGTGGAGTTGAGATTCTCAGCCAGGAAGTGAGGTGCAGAGAGAAAATCCATGTATTACTAATCCCATTTTGGGGTACACTTGGTCCCCCCAGCTCTGCGACAGTGAGGAGCAGGGGTGTGGATGACTCAGGAGTACAGGCGCCAGAGTGGGAGGTTTGAGTCAGTGCCTAATGTACACCTCTCCCAGCCACGCTAAGTGGGGGTGACTCATTCATTCATTTGGCCTTGAGTATAGAGGCCTGCTGGGGGTAGGGGGAGGAAAAGGCCACCCAGCTGTCCACCACTGTCCACACCTCCCACTCTTAGAGGGTGCAGGAACCAACAATCCACCTCCTCCCAACCAAATACTTCTAGGATGAAATCTGTTGGCTCCAAAATACACCTTGATCTTGTCCTCTTCTCACACCCTCTGTAGTTCCAATATTAACCTGGCTCCATCTTCACCCATTCACCTAGACCAGTGTAATTGCCTCTGCCCTGCCCCCTTGTCTCCTCCTCACCTGGCATAGTCTGTCCTCCCTACAGCAGCCAGAGGGTACCTGTTCAGACCACAGCCCTCCATTGCTCCCACCTCCCTTGGAGTCAAAGCCCAAGTCTTCCCTGAGACCCACCAAGCCCCACATGACCTGCTCCATCCCTTCTTCTAGCTCTCCCCCCTCAGCCTCTTCTCACTCTGCTCCAGCCACAGGACTTCCTCACTGTGCCTCCCACATGCCACGCACAGTCCTGCCCCAGGGCCTTGCACAGGCTAGTTCTCCTGACATCTAAACTCTCTCATGTTCTCCTGAAACTCTTTTCTTCCAGATCTTCTCACAGCTTCATTTTATTCTTCCTAAACTTCACCTCCTCAGGAGTCTTCCTTGATTGCTGGTCTAAAGTAGCATCCAACTCATTTTTCACCTCATCTCCTTGTTTTAATTTTCTTCATTGTTTTATTTTGCATTTATGATCTTCTGCAATGATCCACTGTATCAATCTGTTTACCTTTTTTTAACCACCAGACTCTGAGTCAGACCCACCTGGGTCACTGGTCACTGCCCAGCACAGAGCCCAGTACCAGAGGAAGGGCTTGTGGTTTGGAGGACTGGGTCTTCACATCAACGCAGTGACATGGCACTGACTGAAATGGGGACGTGATGAAATGGGGACTTTCATCAACCCCATTTCACATGCCCAGAAACTGAGGCTCAGAAAGATGGAACCTCCCCCATCCCACACACACCTCCAGCAAGGTCCTCCATGGATGTGTGGTCCATATGTGCACCCTGGAATTCAGTGCGGTGAAAGGCAATTCTCAGGCACAGTTTGGCAAATGGAGGTGTGTTTTGACTGGAGATGGGGATGTCTGTCCATACTGCCATGGGGATACTGTGTGCGTATGTGCGAGTGTCTGTGTGGAGGAAGCAGGTTGTTAAAAGAGCCTCTGAAAGGCGGCTCCTAATTTACTGGAGTTTAACTGGGGGAAAGGAAACTTCTCATTCCCTGTCTGCTCGCCTCACCAACACCGGTCTCTGGATGGCCAGGACCCTGGTTGGGGGAACACGGAATAGGGGCGGCACGCTTCTAAAGACCCACTCACAGCCCGGCTGATGCTTCAGATTCCCCGGTCAATACACACCCTTCCTCTGCTCCCCTCCTCTTCTTCTTCCCTGCCCCCAATCCCCGGACTCACTTGCTGCCCCCTGCGACCTCCTCTCAGGCCTAGGAGCTGGCGCCAGGCTCCGCCCTCCGTCAGCCCGCAGCCAATGGCCACGCTGTTTGATGAGGTAATGCGCCCGCTCCGCGCTCCCATTGGCCGGCTGGCCCCCAGGTAGCGGAGTCCTGGTGGGGCGCCGGCGGGGTCCGGACGTCCTGGCGCCAGACGACCTGGGCCCAGGGTGGCACCGGGGTACCTGCGCCTCCCCTACCCCACTTACTGTGGGTCTCTCGCCTGCCTGTGTCCGGCTCAGGGCCTAGGCCCCAGAAAAGGAGCAGGAGCTGGATTTGGGGACCCTTGCCCACCACCCCTTGGGCCCAGGCCGCCTTAGCCCCGGATAAGCAGGAAGGAGCCCCCACACCCTAGCAACCAAAGACCCCGAAGCTGCCCACGTCAGACGGTCGCACATGCATTGTGCGCCCGCCACCCTCTGGGGACACCTCTGCTGAGACCCGGGTCGCTGCCCGCCGGGCTCGCAGAACCCGTCTTCCTCCCGCTCCTAGTGGGCGCTGGGGTCATTGGTGGAAAGCGAGGGCCAGGCCAACGCCGCGGGAGCCCGAGAGGCCTGAGAGAGGCCTCTTAAGGCTCTTTTGTCCCGTTTATTTTCTGAGAACCTGCTGTATTCATTAAACAAAGTATTTACCTGGTTCCTCCTCCCCCCTCTGGCTGTGGTTTTGTGTCTTCTCTTTTCTCATCCCGTAACCGTTCGAATTGGCTTAAAAAAAAAAAAAAAAGTGGAGCCTGTGGCTCAGCGAGCTAAGGCGTCAGCCACATACACCTGAGCTGGTGGGTTCGAACCCAGCCCGGGCCCACCAAACAACAATGACGGCTGCAACCAAAAAATGGCCGGGCGTTGTGGCTGTCGCTTGTAGTCCCAGCTACTTGGAAGGCGGAGGCAAGAGACTCGCTTGAGCCCAGGAACTGGACATTGCTGTGAGCTGTGATGCCACAGCACTCTATCCAGGGTGACAGCTTGAGGCTCTGTCTCAAGGAAAAAAAAAAATAATAGTGGAATTCATGAGGCTAGGTGTGGTTTTGTACACCTGGTTTCTTCTTAACTTCCTCATTGAGGTGTAATTTCCACACTGCAAAGGCACAGATCTGAAGTGTCCAGCTGGTCGGATGAGTTTTCACCTAAGCCCACCCACGGACCTTGTCAGCAGGGGACAGATGGAAATGAAGATTTAAGGTCCCAAGCTAGGGGGAGGGGAGTGAGGTGAGTCTTGTAGTGTAACCGCGAATCTGGTGTTTACTTGAAATTGTGATATTGTGTTCATACTGGATGTTTCTTGCATTTATTTTGATTGTTTTTAAATTGCAGCAAATGTCATTTAGTTTGATTGCTGAGTTTTTTCGATGCTTCCTTAAATTTTGCACCTAAGGAGAGTCCCTGTCTGATCTCACCCTGGCCTTGGGATAGAACCTTCTACCACCGGGGAGGTTCTCTCAGACCCCCTTCTGGTAGATACTCCCCTCCCCCTAGGTAAATCTTTCTACTTGCCATCACCACAATTTAGTTCGCCTATTTTTAAAATTGATATTTTGAATCTGTCTGCTTTCACTTAGCACAATGCTTTTGAGATTCGTCCAAGTTGGTGCGCAGCTCAATAGTTCATTCCTTTTTATTGTCGAGTGGTATTCCAGTGTAGGGGTGGACCACAGTTTGTTTACCTTGCCACCAGCTGATGGACATTTGGGTTGTTTCCTCTGTTTGGCTGTCACGAATAAAGCTGCTACGAACACTCTCACACACGTCTCTGGGTGGACATATGCTTTCATTTCTCTTGGAGAAACACCTAGAAGTAGATGTCTGGGTCGTCTGGTAGGTGTCTGTTTAACTTTTTAAGAAACTGCCAAACGGTTTCCCAGAGTGGCTGCACCGTTTTGCATTCCTACCAGCCGTGGAGGAGCACGCCCATGAGCACATATTTTTGGCTTTCCTATATTTTTCCTTCTGATGGGCTTTATTGAGGTGTAATTTAAGGATACAGTTCGATGAGTTTTGACAAATACATACACCTGTGTATCCACTACCTCCCTCCCACTAGACAACATTTCTATCACCCAGAAAGCCCCTTCGGGACATTGTTTTTAATTTACAGAGAGACCAAGTGACAGAGAAAGAGAGAGCGAGCTCGCACTCCTTTTTTTTGCTTTGTATTTTGTTTTGAAGCTCCACTCACGTGCCTTGCCCCTGTCACAGGAGAACTGCCGGGAGAGTCCTGCAGGAGAACTGTAGGGTGCCCATCATCTTAACTCGCTTGAGCCTTCTCCAGTCTGCTTAATTATTATTATTTTAAATTTAACAGATAGCTATTGAGCACTTACTGTGGCCAGGTGACATTCCAAGCACTTTATATAAATTAAATATACATACAGTTGTTTATTCCTCTCTTGTCCCCACCAACAACCCGGCAAATGAAGTACTTTGTCACCCCCATTTTTAGGGGGAAACTGAGCTGCAGAAAGGTGATGTCTCCTGCCCCAGCCCACAGTTCCAAAGTGCGTGGCCCCCTGCCCTTGACTACTGCACACACTGCCTGCGCTACACTCCCAGGCAGGAGAAAGCACCCAGCAAACACTAGCCCCAGGCCCACACTCTCTACCCACAACTCCAACATCTAAAAGCTCCCCAAATAGGACTTTTTGCGAGAAGACTCTAAAACTCATTGGCCATCAAGACCTAAACTGACCTTTGGCTATTAGTACCCTTTTTTTTTTTACCCCTTTTATAGTGAATATTTCCATTATTGTCACAGTGTCTAATTTGGGAGGCAGGGACGGGCTCCCCAGGCCCTGCTGGGGGTGTTAAATAATATATGCTGAGTGCATATTAGCAGCAGGTTAACATCTGGATGGTTCTGAATTCTGAAACATCTGCCCCCAAGGGTTCCAGATAAGCTCTGTTATTATTTATTGAGCCTACTGTATACACAAACTCTTTCAGGTAAGACAACCCTCATGGATTCACAGTCCAGTGGGAGAAGAGGACAGACATGGTGCCAAGGGCTACAACACTGGGTGTCTAAGGCCATGATGGTCAGGGGGTGTCACAGACATGCCAGGGCCCAGAGAAAGTGCCTGACTTGGGCTGGGGCATTAAGGAGGCTTCTTGGAGGTGGGGGGTGCTGGAGCAAAGACCTGAAAAATAAGAAAGAAGTAGTGAGGGAGGAAAGAGAGGGTGTTCCACCAGCAAGTACAGCTTGTGCAAAGGCCCTGAGGCGCCTTGAGGGCCTGAAATCTGTCCTGCAAGGTTGGGAGAAGGAAGAACACAGAGGTCCACGCTGGCTTTTTTGCCCACCTGGTAAGATCCCCTGACTGCTCCTCTAACCCCAAGGAGCCGGGGCTTGCGTGTGCAGCCAGAGGGCACCTGATGAGCATATTGCAAGTCCCCCTGGGGTTTCCTGGAGCCTCAGCTCTGCAGCCACCATGACATAACAGGTACAGCGGGAAGCCTTCACTCTCACCCTTGATGCTGGGGTGACCCCTCAGTGGAAACTGGGATGGGGATTCTTACTCCACCAACCACATTCCCTCACCTTGGCAGTTGGCCAATCTGAGGCTGCAGAATTTTCCTTTTGAAAAAGGCTTTGCTCTGTGGAAATCTGACATCTTTGTGGATCAATTGTCCCTTTCTTCTGCTTCCCAAGCTTGAGCCTGAGACCTGGGAGTCAGCGACTCTGTTCTTTTCTTCCTGCCCAACTCCCCTCCATACGATACATGAGCCAGTCCTGTCACCTGCACCTGCAAAGTCCATCCCAGATGCATCTACTATTCCCTACTCCTCTGTCTCCGTCTTGGTCGAGTCTCATCATTGCCACCCTGGACCGGCCCAGTCCCTTCTGCCTTGTTCTCCGCCCCCACCCCACATTCTGTTGTCTCCAAAGCACCAGGGTGTGTCTGTGAGCACCTGAATCAGAGCCCAACCCTCCTGTGCCCATGGCTGGATCAAGGCCCACCTCCCTCAAGGCCCAAGTCCTCCTTGAGGCTTTCCAAGCCCTGCACAACCTTCTCTGTTCCCTTACCCCTTCCCTCTCAGCCCTGCCTCACTCTGCTCCAGACACACAGGCCTCCTTGCTGTGCCTCCAACACGCCAGGTGCAGTTGTAACCTCAGGGCCTTTGCACAAGCTGTGCCCTCTTCTCGGCATGCTCTTCATCTAGCTGTAATAATTTCATTTACTTTTTTGCTTTAAAATTTTTATGTCAACTATAATTTGAACTTTACCTTAGAAATGAAAACAATGTACCCTAAACATTTGCACCTTCATATCAATCTGAAAAAATAATTTTATCAAGGATGTAAATTCCAAGAAGGCAGTGACTGTGTCTCCAGCATAGTGCCTGGCACCCAGTAGGTGCTTAATAACAATTCCTTCCACAATGAAAAACATCAATCATGGAACCTCAGGGAGAAAAAAGCCTTGTGTTCCCAAGTCCTGGTTGGGAGAATCTGTCCATGGACATCAATAGAGATATTGAGGGTGGGGGGAAGACTCCAAATTTTTGTAGCCTCCCTCTGCCTTTAATTATTTTGTCGACAAGGCTCACAATTCAGCAAGTCAAGGTGGCATTTGAGAGGGACGGTTCCCTTTAGCGTAGCTGACAGCTAATTTGTGGGAAGTTTAATTACAGGCGGCGTTAATTAACTGGCGGAGCGCTGGGCGAGGAAGGCAGCCATCTGTTCCTAAAAACGTCCTCCCCTCCTGGGTCTGGCTGGGAGGCTGCAAGGGGTGGGCAAGGAAGAGGACAGGGGATGGGGAGGAGGCGGGGACAGAGAAGGAGGAAGGAAGGAGACCAGGTGATGAATCACAGCCTCTGCATCTCCCTTCTTGACACTGTCAGGGCCGAGATCCTGGCACCTAGCCTCCTCTGGCTTCCTCCCGTGGCCTCTGGGAATGGTAGTAATGATTTCCAGGAATCTATTTTTTCACTGGTTGTATCACTAGAAGTAGAAGGTATGGAACAAAGGAGGTGAAAAGCCCATCGGTTCCTCAAAGGAGGTTGGGAGGAGGAATTGGGATGGAGCCAGATCCAAAGGACACCTTAAGCAACCTAGCCTGGGAGAGACAGATGACTCTGCCCCTGGTTTAACCATTCACGCTTTTATTCAGACCATTCATTCTTCATGGTGATGGTGCCTTCTGGAGATGGACTTTTTGGATTTGAATTCCAGCTTTGTACCAGAAGTTTGCCCTAGGATAACTCACTTACCCTCTCTGAGCTCAGTTTCTTCATTGGAAAGTGGAGTTGATGATAACAGGAGCTATTTCCATTTGTCTTCCTAGATAGTTGAGCCCAGGCATGTTCAGGCTGGCGAAGAGAGCCTCCTTCTGAACTTGAAGTGTCATTGTTTGTTACAACTAGAAGCACATATGTGTCTTGAAGGGAGGGTGTGTTCAAAAAAGTCAAGATCTCCTGTGACTTCTGGGACCCTGAGCCCTCGCACATACTGTTCCCTCCATCTGGAACACCCTTCCCTGCCTGCCCAACTGCTTCCTTCTGTCTTTCAAGTCTTAATGTGGATGCCTCCTTGCCAGGAAGCCTTCATGGACTGGCCAGCACGTACCTCTCTGGACATTCATGGCACTCATGTGTCTCACATCACAGCCACAATCACCCTGATGTCTTATGACACCATTTTACCCACCAGACTGGGAGCCCCATGAGGCTGGGTGCTGTGGCTCACACCTGCAATCCCACCACTTAGTGAGGCTGAGGTGGGAGGATTGCTTGAGGCCAGGAGTGTGAGACCAGCCTGGTTTTGAAAAGAAAAAGATGAAGAAGAATGCCTCAGCTGTGGCAGTGAGCTCCCTATCACCACTGGCATGCAAGCATTGGATGGCTCTTGGTCAGGGGTTCCCTTACTTTGGGATTCCTCTTCCTGCTCTTTCACCCTGTTTCCCTCCTGAAGCCTCTGCAAAGAGAGAGGAAAGGGTGTGGTGAGAGGACAAGGGAGAACCTCAGTGGGGTTTTGTGGGGAGGAGGGGCACATTTCATTCACTCATTCATTCTTCACTAAATGCCCATTGAGCATCTACTGTGCACCAGGTGTGTTCTGAGCTCTTTGGGGAAAAAGCCCCCAAAGTCACAGTGCTCGCAGTGTGTTGGGGGAAATACAATATAAATGCAAAACATATTAAGTCAGGGCAGTACCTCTGGCCGGTATAGGGCGCCGACTCCATATAGCAAGGGTGGTGGGTTCAAACCCAGTCCTGGCCAAACTGCAACAAAAAAATAGCTGGGCATTGTGGTGGGCGCCTGTGGTCCCAGCTGCTCGGGAGGCTGAGGCAAGAGAATCACCTAAGCTCAGGAGTCGGAAGTTGCTGTGAGCTGTGATGCCACAGCACTCTACTGAGGGTGACAAAGTGAGACTTTGTCTCAAAAAAAAAAAAAAATTAAGTCAGAGGATTATAAATTCAGTACTAAAGAGAAAACTAAAGCAAGGAAGAAAAATGAGGCTCCTCAGGGTGGGGGAGTTGCAGCCTAAATGGGGCGTGAGGAGACCTCAGTGAGGATGTGGCATTTGATCTGAGAACCAAAGGAGGTGAGAGGGGAAGCCAGGGGGATGACGTCTGGGGAACAGCATTCCAGACCGAGGGCTAAGTCTGTGCGAAGGCCCCAGGGCAGAACTGTGCCTGGCATGTTGGAGGCAGAGCAAGGAGGCCTGTGTGGCTGGAGCAGAGCGAGCGGGGGTGAGAGGAGCGAGACAAGGGCAGGGCAGGTTGTGGACCTTAAGGAGGACTTGAGTTTGATCCTGAGGAAGGTGGGAGCCACAGAGGCTGTGGGCAGAGGGGGCATGATTCCTGACTCAGGTGCTCACAGGCTTCCCCTCGCTTTGTGGGGGAAAGACACTGTGGTGAGGGGGGATGGCAGGAGACATGGGGCCAGGACAGAAGGGACTGAGCTGGTCCAGATGAGTGGCAGGAGCAGTGGGGACAGAGGAGGAAGGGTAAGTGTTGGCATTGGGGTGAATTTTTGGAGAAGAGCCAATGGGACTTACTGAGGAATTTCCCGTGGGGGGTGGTGAGAAAGTGAGAGGGGAGCTGTGGACATCTGTCTGGAAAGGTGGAGCTTTGAAACTCTGACACCTGTGCATGGTGGGGGCAAGTTGGGGGTACAGGGAAGAGGGTCCTCAGAGATGATGAGTTCAAATCCTGGCTCTACCTTGTTGTGTGACTTTAGACACGTTGCATTCCCTCTCTGGATTCAGTTTTCTCAGCTGTAATTGGGATGCACCTTGTTTCTACCCTCTCCAAATCTCATCCAAGGTCTCTGCCTTCAGAACTGGCGCACTTTTACCCCTCCACACCCACCACCCCACCCGCCGTGGGCTCTTGCCTGAATCAAGGCAGTCACTTCCTCCTTTCCTCTTTCCTCTCTCTCACACTCACCCCACCACCCTCCACATCAAATGAAGCCTTTAAAAGCATTAATCAGCTCCTTGTGGCAAAAGACTTGAACTGCCACTTCACCAAAGACACACAGATGGCAAGAAGCACGTGCAAAGATGCTCAATGCCATTAGTTGCTGGAGAAATGCAAATCAAAACCACCGTGAGATGCTACTTCACACTTACTAAAATGGCTAAAAAATCTTTAACTGACAATACCAAGAGCTGGTGAGGCTGTGGAGCAACGGCAGCTCTCCCACGCTGCTGGAGGGAAGGCAAAACGGTGCAGCCCCTTAACTTCTGATGAAGTTAAACACACACTTGCCAGAAAGCACCCAGCATTCCTGCTCCTAGGTATTTGCCCAAGAGAAATGAAAACACACATCCGTGCAGTAACTTGTAAATGGATGTTTGTTATAGCTCTGTGTGTAATCTCCGAAGACTGGAAGCAATCTAGCAGGTGAATGGATGGATAAACGAGCATGGCACATCCGTGCAGTGGGGGACCACTCAGCAGTAGCGAGGAAAGCACTCCTAAGACACACAAGGATGTTCCTCATATGCACTCCATTGCGAGAAAGGCGCCAGTTACAAAAGGTGCCCACTGTCTGGTTCCGGTCCTGGAAAAGGCTAAACTACAGGGACAGGAGGAGGGACAAGGCCCAGGAGTTTTGTTCCAGCAGAGGATAGAGGGGCAGGAGGAGACATTCCGGGGAGACGGGACCGTTCTGTATGTCAATATTAGGTGGTTACACGACTACGCATTTGAGAGAACTCAATGAACTGTAAATATAAAAATGATGACTTTCTCTCCCTTGCTCCCTGTCTGACTCCCTCTCCCCCAGCCCTGAGGCTCTCTTCCATATCTCCTGCCTCAGGACCTTTGCACTCGCAGTTCCCTGAGACAGAAATGTGTTCCCACATCTTCCTCCACATTTTCCTGTGGTGGCTTGGGTCTCTGCCCACGTCACCTCCTCAGAGAGGCCCTCCCTAATTACCTCTAACTAAATTCACTATTCCCTCATAACCTGCTGCCCTATCACACCATTGAGTTTTAAAAACAACAAAACCTACAATTCATTAAATAGTAAATTCCCTGAGGGAGGTCTCTCTTGGCTATAGCAGCGTCTGCAGCCCCAAGTGCATAGTAAGTGCTCATTAAATATGGACACAGAGGCAGTCGAGTGACAAAGGAAAGGCACCGAGCTCTGTGGGCCTGAGTTCAAATCCTAGCTCAGCACCTGGTGTGCTGTATGGCTTCAGACAAATTGCATAACCTCTCTGTTCTTCATCCAAAAGGTGACATTAACATGCCTCTCTTGAGGGGATGTGGAGAGGTTTATCCAGCAGGAACTAGCCCTGGCCACCCTAAGTCCTATGGGCAAGAGGCCCTACTGGGAAAAGGCAGATCATCTTCACATTTACAGATGCCCCTGGGTTGTGATCTCGTCCAACTCAGGCCCCGGCTTCAGGGAATGTTCATTGAATGAAAGAATGAGCAAATCACAATCAAATGCCTTAGCTTGGTGATTAAGTCCGCAAACAACCCAAGCCCTCTCTCCCTTGAGTCCTAAGGACTTACTTTGCTATCCTCCAGTGTGCTCAGGATCAGCTGCCTCTCCTGGCCTTTGCACAAACTATGTGGGACCAGCCTGGCCAGCTGGGCCACACTTCTGGCCAACTTCTGCTTTTCTTGGTGAGCTCCTATTTGTCCCTCAAGCTCACTTGAATGCCACCTCCCCCAGGACACCTCCCTAGAGCCCCATTCTCTGGGGTCCCCAGCCCTGGATGTCGGGTCCATCTCCCGCCAGCCTGCATCAAGTGGGGAAAACCCTGAACAGTCACTGAATGTATTCGCAGCTGCCCTTCAGTGTTGTGGTCCTGGGAAACATAGACTCAGTCTCCTTCTCTGGAAGATGAGGGTATACACAGGAACCCAGCTCAGGCCTTGAGGAACCAGTGCAGGGAAAAGCACATGTGCTCAGTGGCAGGGCTGGTGGCTCTGGCCATTGCTGAGTGCGCCCCTCCCCTGAGGCTCAGTTTCTCCGTTTGGCTATACTCCCTCTTAGGCAAACACAGACGGGGCACCACCTGGTTGGGCAGGAGGAGGCCTCGGCTGTTTCTCATGGAGAACAGCAGCCAAGGCGGGGGCCTGCAGGGCTGGCACGGGCGGCCTCGTTAAGCTGCCAGTCCTTGGCAGCTCTCTGCTTTCATGGAGGCGGCTGGAGAAGGGCCCAGGCCTGGCTGTTGGGGGACTGAGGATGCTGGGATAAAGCTGAGGCCCCTTCTCAGAGGAGACATATCCTGAGTGGGGGCAGGGAACTTTTTTGTACACTTATTAAGCACCTGCTGAATGCCAAACCAGGCTGCTCAGAGGCTTTGCCCACGCTGTTTCAGTTGCCAGGATACTTTTCCTTTTAATGGTGCTGATTACTGCTCATTCTGATCTCAGCCTAGAAGACATTGCCTCCAGGAAGGCTTCCAGATTCTCTGAAGTGAGTCAGGCACCTCCCCTTGGGTTAACACAGTGCCTGAGTTTTCTCCATCAGAGCTTCATTCACCCAATATTATAACTGAGGTGGACAGGTCACTTAGTCAATCAGCAAATGCTGACAGAGCACTTACTAGGTGGCAGGCACTGTGCTCAGCACTGTGCTTACTTAGAAAACTCTATGGGGCAGGTGCTGCTTTTGTTTCAACTTTACAGGTGGGGAAACTGAGGCTCAAGGAGGTCAAATGGTGGAGTGAAGCCATCTGGCCTGGGGGCCTGGTCTGCAGCAGGGCCTCAGTAAGAGCTGATTTCCATCCCCAGTGACAGTGAACTCACCCCACCCTGAAGGAGACTCAAGCTAGAGGTGTGGGAATTTATTCATTCATTCACTCATTCTACAAAGATGTATTGAGCAGCCATGGAAGCCCAGGTCCCACTGTGTGTCTGAGTGACAGACAGTGCTGGACATCTCCAGTATCTGTTCCCTCTTTTTCCATGGTAACAGAACCCCTGATTTTCAGGGGACAGTTGGTCACTCAGAATAGCCTACTTATCCCAACATCCTTCCTGCCTGGTGTGCCCACATGATTAAATTCTGGCCAATTTGATGTGAGAAGTGTGCACCTTTCCTCACCCCTTTCACCTCATTGCCCGAAAGGCAGATGTGATGACCGGAGCATAGGCAATCACTTTGTCCCATGAAGAGGATGCCACTTCCTGAGAATATGCAATAGTAAGGTGGAAGGAGTCTGGGGCCCAGACATTGTGAAGATTCTGTGCCACCTCTGGGCTGAGTCCTCATTACTCATGAGCATATAAGCCCTGTGTACTTGAGCTGCTATGATTGGGTTTTGAATCTCAGACAACCTCAAGCTTGACTGCTATGTCCGTTCCTCCCTGTTTCTGTGTTTCCATACTCCCTCCTTTTCATGCCTGCTGGACTAAGAGGTCTGCCCCACCACAGTGGCCAAGGCAGTGTCCCCTAGGTTTGTAGCCTCCAATGTGGTATTAGAGCAGGGGCATTAACAGGCTGAGGAGCGATGCCCCTCATGGAGGTACATTGGAGGGCCTCACCTCGAGCCATGGTCCCCCAGAGATCTTATGTAAGGACTTCAACCCACATCTTGTTGCCCCTACCACACTTACACCTACATCCAGAGCTATGACCTTTTCCCATCATCAACCCAAGAAGGGAGACCCCATTGCCAACTACATCATGAAGCATAGGCAGCAAAGCAAAAGTGGTAAGCGCCTCCTGTGTGTGCAAAACAGGAAACCTCTGGTCCAAACACAAATATTCCCTTGTGACCCACTAAGACCAGACTACTAGGTCCAAAGCCCAATACCACCCACAGGCTGTGTGGCCCCTAGCAAGTGACTTGGCCTCTCTGGGTCTTCATTGTTGCTTCATTTGTAAAATGCAGACCTGGAAGTATTTGTTTGGTTTTTTTTTTGAGACAGAGCCTCAAGCTGTCCCCCTGGATAGAGAGCCATGGCATCACAGCTCACAGCAACCTCCAATTCCTGGGCTGAAGCGAGTCTCCTGCCTCTGCCTCCCAAGTAGCTGGGACTACAGGCGCCTGCCACAACGTCCAGCCGTTTTTTGGTTGCGGCCATCATTGTTGTTTGGCGGGCCCAGGCTGGATTCGAACCCTCCAGCTCAGGTGTACGTGGCTAGCGCCTTAGCCCGTTGAGCCACAGGCGCCGAGCCAGACCTGGAAGTATTTGAAGAGAGATTTTCTCCAAACCCTCCAATGGTTTCCTGCCAGGCATTTCCTGCCCTCAGGCCTTCGTATGGGCTGTTTCCTCTGCTTAGAACATCTTTCCTGAATGACCACCTCCCACTTATTATTCTGGATTCAATCCTAATGTCCCCCACTAACTACCCCCAGGCTCTCTCCATTTCATCATCCATTTGTGTTGTATTCATAGCATTTATCGCCAGCTGAAATCTTCCTGATCACATTTTTTTTTTCTTTTGGAGACAGTCTCACTCTGCCACCCAGGCTGGAGTGCAGTGACATCATCATAAGTCACTACAATTATCCTCCTGAATCAGCCTCCCAAATAGCTGGAACTACAGAAGCCCACCCGGCTACTAGCCTACTACACCCGGCTCATTTTTCTATTTTTAGTAAAGACCACATCTCTCTCTTGCTCAGGCTGGTCTCCAACTCCTAAGCTCAATCAATCCTCCCACCTTGGCCTCCCAGAATATTAGGAGTGTTTTAAGTTAAATTTAAAAACAAGTTTGAACAGTGGGGAAATCCCAAGTTTCATTCAGCATTAATGCACCCAAGTCAGTCCCTTCATTGTGTGACAAATGTGCCCTGGTTATGTAAGACATGGACATCAGGGGAGAATGAGTGAGGGGGATTGGAGAACTCTTTGCAGTACCTTTGCAATTTCTCTGGCAATCTAAAATGGTTCCAAAGTAAAAAATTTATTTTAAAAGACAAAGTGTAAGTGAATAATAAAGGGGCGTATTAAGGATCAGTGGCCGGTGTGCCCGGGACTGGAACCAAGGCAGGGACGCCACAGCTCAGAGCCCTCAGCCCGCTGTCTCCTCACTCACAGACATTGGAGCAAAGCCTCAGGCTCAGCTGGGCTGGGTGTCCCTGGAGCCCAGCCAAAGTCCAGGCAGTCTGTCAGCAGCGAGGGCGAGAATCTGCTTTCAAATCCACTTTATTTTCTCCAGAAACATTCCTCATTGCCACCCTCCCCGTCCCAGATCTTGGCTGGCCAGAGGGGTGCAGAGCCTCAGGAGGGTCCTGGGGACCTATCAGAGGATGCTGCCGCAGCCTCAGCCACCACCAGGGATGTGGTGCTGCAGCGGCCATACGGGCCACCTCGGGCCAGCAGCTCCAGCCTCCGGGAGCGCAACCGGGCCTGAATGGCCCAGATTGGGGGCCGGTGGCCAGGCAGAGAGGGGTCCTCATCACAGACGCTGTCGACGGTGGAGTCGGAGCCATCTTCAGTGCCAGCCACTGACTGTTTGCACACGGGGCAGGAGCGTCGGGTGGCCTGGGCAAACCAGGGGTCAATGCACTTGCAGTGGTAGGTGTGAGAGCAGGGGAGGATCTTGAGCTGGTCACCTTCCTCATACTCATCCAGGCAGATGGCACACAGGTCATTGCGCCGTGTGAAGGTGCGGACTTGGGCCTTCTGGCAGGTGGGTATCTTGACCACTGGCCCTCGGGTCCACCAGGCCCGAACCCAGAGCCACAGGCGACGTAGGACAAAGGTGACGGACATGACCAGGGCCAGGGTTCGTCCCAGCACCCAGGAGACAGCCAGCACCGGGTGGCAGTCCAGGTCAGGGCAAGGAGGGTGATTGGGCAGGAGGAGCACATGGGCCGACTTGTCACAGCGAACTATGACCCGCAGGTCCTGTGAGGCAGCTTCGCCCACAAACACCGAGGGGATGGCGATCTGGCTACGCAGGTCCTCATAGACATGTGCCATGCGCACCAGGTCGTCGGAGCGGACGTTGTGTACGATGGCCGCCTCGAAGCCAGCCCTCTGGGCATGGAGCACCTTGAGGTCAAAGGAGCAGTCGTAGCGACGGATCAGCACGATGGCACCCAGAGAGCGGTTGCCTGGCTGCGGGCCCTCGATGGGCTGGCACGCGTTAGCCGGCTTGGCCTCCATCAGGTACCCCCGCACACCCTCTGGGGCCAGGGGGACACCAAACAGTGCCGGCAAGTCTGCAAAGTCCACGGTGCTTGCGTTGTCTTCCAGCACAGCCCGCACCACTGCCTGCGAGGGTGCCAGCAGCACCGACAGTATCAGCAAGACCTCGACCACCGCCACCAGTGCCGGGACCAGCCACTGCTGCCCCATGGCCAACCCCTCCTCAGGTTGTGTGCAGTTAGGTCCCGCTGGGGACAGCACACAGGAGGCCGTGGGGCATCTCCAGGGCCTCCCCGGGGGCCCGTGGCCAGGATGCTGCTGCAAGTGGCAGGGAGTTAGAATGAGTGGAGGGCTTAGACACAGGGCAGCAAGGGCACGGGGACCTGGTGGATCTAGGCAGAGCGTGCTCCCAATAGCAGCCTGCCGTCCATTGTGACTTTGAAGGCTGGTCTCGGGAGCTGCTTGCCTAGGTGGCCTTTCCGGCAGATGACACTGAGGCTAGGGACCCTCTGGGTTCTAGATGTCTCCAGCCTCTGTGACATCGTCCTGTTCCAACCTCCAGCTGCCTGGACCTGGGACCCATAGAACATTCCTAGTGCCTGACTTAGCGGCCTGGACAGCCTTCTCTGCCAGAGCATCTTTGTCTCCCACATCCAAGGAGACCCAACGGTGTCAGAAAGTGGGTCTGGTGGTCCCCAGCAGCACAGGTGCAACACTCACTTGGTGCTAAGGCTCTACCGGTATTGTCTCCCTGAGTCTCCCAGCACCCGCCTCAGGAAGGTGCCAATGTTATCCTAATTTGAGACCCAGACTTGTTCTCCACCCCATGAAGTCAGTACTTCAAACCCAGATTCCTGACCTCCTCTCACACCCGTTTTCTCCACTCTGCTCGATCCGTACGGGCCTCCTTGTTCCTTCAATATGCTAGGCATGGTCCTGCCTCAGGGCCTTTACATGGGCTGTGCCCTCTGCCTGGAGCCCTTTTAACCATTCCTTACATGGTCAACTGCTGTGCATCCTCCACTAACCGGCTTCCCTGATGACTGAATCAAGAGCAGCCCCTCATTCCCTATCCTCTTTCTCTGCTTAATTTCCCCCATAGTATTATCTCACTCCAGCCTCGTGTCTTGTTTCCTTGTCCACTATCTGCCTCCTCCATCAGACTTTGGGCTTCTTGAGAGACTGTCTGTTCCCCACCCCTAGCAGAGCACACAGCACATAGTAGGTCTTCAGTATGTATTGTGGAGGAAATGGCCATCATCCCCATCTCATACATGGGAAAATTGAGCCCAATTCTGGGTCCAGGAACGAGGGCAGGATTCAAGGTCCCTCCTCTAGCAAGCATTCAGCTTCTTGCTGTCTGAAGCCTGATTTCTCTTTCAGACCCAGCTTGGGAAGGCTCATCTCCAAGGAATATAGGGTAGGCCCTTAGCATTTCCTTTTCAGCCTAATTGGATGTACCCACCCTGGAGCTTAATGTGCAATGGGGTGGTAAGACCATGTTTCAAGGGAGAAGCTCACAGGTTGAAGGCACTTCCTTCTGGATCTTTCTTCTGTTTGTCTAAATTTTACCCATGCCCTTTGTCAGGGAATGTGAGGTAGCAAATACTACCCAACACACGCTGGCTTAAGTGGAAGGGAGACTCTACCACATAACTGAAAATTCCAGAGTGTGGGCTTCAGGTATGGCTGGCTCTAGGCTCTCAAATGGCATGATCAGGAATGTATTTTCTTCCCTCTTGGGGTTCCTTCATCCTCTGCACCAGTCTCACTCAGGCAGCTCCTGGCTTAGGTCACCATTTTGGCCACCTAGAGGGAAGAAAATGTGTCATGCCAATGTATCTAATTGGTTCCATTTAAATCTCATCTTATGACTATGCTAATCATGTAGCCAGGGACTTACAGGACTCTGATTGACCGTGCTTGTCCCTGGAGGTGGAGTCGGTCTCACCCTAAAGGCACCTTCCTGCTCCAACCACAGCTGGACACCCCTCTCTCATCTAAACACCAACTCTGCTTCCCTGATCCTGGTCTTTTTACTTAACCCAGGGATTTTCACTTTGGTGCAAATGAACCTAGAGTGCAACTGGCAATGTCTGAGACATTTGTGGTTGTCACACCTGGGGGAGGGAGTGCTCCTAGCATGGAAGGAGGGATTGACTCAGCACCCTGCACAGCCCAGGATAGCCCCACCACAGAGCATGACCTGGCCCCAAATTTCCACCGTGCCGCAGTTGATAAACCCTGTATTATTTGGGAAAAAAATTGACATTGTTCCTTGCTCATATTAGATATCAGAATAAACTCCCAATAGGGCAGATGGTATAAACATGGGTGACCACCAGCTCTTGGGACTCACCTTCTCTCTCCCTCCTCACTCAGTGTGTGGATTTAAATGTGTCCAGCCTTCTAGGACCTCAGTAAGTATCTAGATGATTATGGGATGCTGAGTCTCTTGGGTGTCAGTGGAATCCCTTGACTCAGGGGGTGGGGTCTCACCTGGGAGAGATTCTGTCTCCGAGAAGACACTGGGAAATGTCTGCAGACATTTTGTGTGCCCATGGCTTGGGGGAGGGTGCTACTGGCAATCCACGGGTGGTGGGTGGGCAGGGGGTACAGCTCAATGCCCTGCAAAGAATACCACAGAGCACAGCCCAAGGCTAAAATTCCTAATTTAACCCAATTCCTCAACTGCTAATCTTTATTAGGCATTTAACAAATACCAGTTAATGGTATAATCACCCTGTGTGAATTAACTCATTTAATCTTCACCTGCAAGGTGAATACTCTTCCTGTATCCATTTTTCAGAGGAGCAAACTGAGGCCCAGGGAGGTTAATTAACCTCCTCAGCCTCCCACTACTGGAAGGAGGTTGGGCTGACCTTGATTTTCCAATTGCCTTGATTTGAACTAGGGTTACATTAATTTATCAAACAAAAAAGTGTATAGCCATTCCACAAGCAATTTTAAGCTAATATTTATTGCTTTACTTAATACTAAAGTAATTCCTGTTCATTGTGGACTATTTAGAAAAGAGAAATAAATTTAAAAAAAAGGGTGAATTGCTAGGTCAGTTTGCATCAGAAACATCTGACATGAACAACTAAGTTTTCCTTTCCAAAGTTTGGGTCAACTTCATGTGGCCAGAGTCTGGTTTCCATATCCACTGGAAACAGACCTCAAATATGAATTAACTACACAGATGAACAGATAGAGATCCCACCACCAAAGGGACTTTTCCAAATGTGCAGGAAAAAGAAATCTATAATGGCTGCTTTTCCTCTAGAGGAGAAAAATCCAAGATGCTGAATTGGTATTTGATGTACCCTCTGGAATCACATGGTACATTGATGGTGTAATTTCAGGTAGAGATAGGCAAAATTTAGAGGGGCATTGGTGTTCCCCCAATCTGTCCCCTTCCTGCCTAGGCAGCCTTCTTCTTCCATAAGCAAGCTGTGCAACACCAGGTAAATCCCTTAACTTCTCTGGGCTTAAATAAAATCATTAAGCCCCTCCAATGGGCTTCCTGGTATGCTATAAATTAGACTCAAAATCCTCCCCTTGGTCCACCAGGCCCTGCACCACCTACCCTGCGCCCTCCCAGCCCTCTGCTCCTCCCTCTCTCCCCTTCCTTACTCTGTTCTAGCCACAGGGGCCTCCTGCTGTGCCTCCTACACCTCTGGTGCATCCTGCCCCAGGGCAGTTTGCACTGGGCTTTTTACTCTGCCTGGAACGTCCTTTCGCCCTGTGGCTGCTCTTTCCCACAACTCAGATCTGAGTCCATTCATCCTCAGATCCCACCGAGGCTTGATTTGGAAGGAGGGTGAAGTGCCAGGGTCACAGTGGGGCTGGCAAGAGTGGGAGGTTGCACATCTAGTGGACCTCTGGCTTGCACCAACTTCATTCTCTCTCCCCAGGGCAACCCTTCTAAGCTGAGTCTCCAGTTGTCCTCCATTCCTCAGCTATAGCTCTGGGTATCAGATTTACCTCCTCCTTTTGCCCCTCCTCCAAATTTCTTGCCCTCAGTCTGTCTTCTCCCTGGCTAGGCAGCCTTCTTCTTCCATAAGCAAGCTGTGTGACACCAGGTAAATCCCTTAACTTCTCTGGGCCCCAGCCTCCAGGACTATAATGTGTGCATTATGATGAGCAGATTACATCTACAAAGACCCTCTCTCCAAATAAGGCCCCACGCCCAGACATCTGAGGTTAGGACTTTAACATGTCTTTTCTAGGGGACACAATTGAACCCATAACATGAGAGAAAAGGATTCTAGCTTTCTTTGGGCACTACCAGGTCTGCATTTGAACCTGGCTTTGCTGTTTCCGCTTTGAGATGGTGGGCAAGTCTGTTTCTTTTTCAAAGTTTCACTTCATGGGTCTGGAAAATGGATAATCCTAATAATATGCTATAATATTCTTGCTAAAAGATCTTAAAGGGGCACTTCATGCAAACACTAAATAGCACATGCTTCATCCACCCCCCTCCACCTCTCTGGTTGCCACCATGCAGGGTCCCAGCTTCATGCATTTGCCCAAGCAACTTTCTAGGCAAATACCCTCCTCACGGCTCACTTGACCTAGCTCAGCATCACTATTCTTTCTGTCCTTTGTAGAAAGGAAAGCTGATAGTCCTAGGTTTGAGCCCAGCCGTGATCATGACCCTGAGCCTTCACTTCCACCCGTGTAAGTCAGGACAATAGCACCGGCTACCTGTGGTGGACATGGGTTTGGGGCCCACCGCAAGGCATACCTGTGGGGAATGACCTGCCCCAATTCTGGGTTCATGCAGCTCTAAGGTGTGGAGGAAGGTGAATTCCTCTCTGGCTCCAGGGTGGGCACATGACTTAGGCCTGACCAATTGAGTGCACTGCATTTTCCAAGCCACAGTGATTGGTTCAATGTGGGACACATGATCCAAGCTGGGCCAATGAGTGCCAGCTGTGGGACTTTTCCAAAAAAATGACTGGGAAGAAGGCTCTTCTTGCTCTGGTAACTGAGCTAGGGTTGGAGACCTGGGCAGGGCCATGCATGTGTGGGGCTCTTGCTATCAGGAGGTATGATCCTGCTGGAAGGACGCCTTTAGGCCCCCACACATAGATTCTTGACACTTACTATTTCTATACCTATTGACCCAGCCTCCAACTTCAAGCACCTGAGATTCTACCTGGGGGCATCTTCTGGTTCTGGAACTTGCTGTGCTTATACAGGAGAATCTAAACGTGCCAGAGAATTAACAACACTGGAGAGCAATCCTTATCAATAACTGATAGGAGTTAATGCACAAATACCCTATCTCTCTCACTCCTCAAATGAGATAACTCTGGAGTGCATGTTTCACATCACTGCCTAGAGGACTTGGCAGGGCTGAGTATTTTTGCCCCTAGTGATAACTTATTGGAAAATACTTCCTTCACAAGGTGCCTTCCCTATTCTGTCTACCTTTCCTCCCCCTCTCTCAGTATTTTCTGAGATCAGTTCCCAAATAAACCACTTACATTCTAATTTTTGTCTCAGGGTGTATTTCTGGGGGAAATCCAAACTAAGATGGTGCCTGGGAATAGTGGTAATGTACAGGAAGGCCCAACACAAAGAATGAAAGAAATGTGGGTCCTTAAAACATCATTTGAGCCCCTCGATCCAGCTAAGCCTGCAGGTCATATGATGTCCCTACCCCTGGTTATATGAACCAATATAATCCCTTCTCTGTGTAAGAGAGGGTTTCTATGCCCATGCTTACCTCATAAGTAAGGCTTCCAGGAGCTTATAGGAGAAGAAACACCAGGCCCAATTATAATTTGATTTTCTTTTTCTGCTTCACCCCTGCCTCCCTCCCCAAATGTTTCTAAAGGGAGTTCTGTTAAAGATGCCCGAAGGGTATACACCAGAGACATTTTTACTCCTTGTCCTGTTAGACATAAAATATGCATTGGATGAGGTGATGGGATGTGTCTTGTGTCACCCTTATGTTCCAGAGTTCAAAGACACATTTCTTTCTACAGGTGCATCTTCTGCTAAATTAAGTGCTAGACTTGCCCATACACAGGCAGGTATGCAGTACACATACCCGCAGGGGAACTGTGATCCTGGAGACTAGTGCAGTGTCTCTCTCTCTCTCCCTCTTCACTCTCTACCTTTACTGTGTCTTGGTCTCAACATCAGTCTTACTATCTTTCTATGAGTCTGCTGTGTGTCTTGCTTTTCTTCTGTCTCCATATCCTTCTGTCCATTGTCCCTCTATATGTATTTCTCTTCGTCTCTGGTCTGTCACTTTGTCCCAATCTCCTTTTCTTTTTTCCCTATGTCCATCTTTCTTCTTGTCTCTCTCTGTTTTCATCCATGTGTGTCTCTGGGTCTGTGTTTATTCCCTTCTGTCTCTGTCTCTCTTATCAGTCTCTGTCTCCCTCTGTCTCTCTGTCTTTGTCTCCCCTCCAAGCCCAATGCCGTATACCTGGCCCATGGTTGATAAGCTGCAGATTTTGGTAGCTTGAAAGCCAAACATACTGTCTTCTTGGATCCAGGTGAGAGAGGAGAGTTAGAATTGAGAACCAAGCTCATCCCTCACTTATGAGGGGGAACTCCCTTCCCCTCTCAGCATCTCAGCTTCCTCAATAATAAGAGGAGGGTGACCTAATGCAGAGTCAACAAAAATTTTCTGCACACAATTGCCTCCTATCACTCTTTGTGTTTTGGGCTACAGTTTTCTCCATTTCTCCTGGGAGAGAGAGCTGGCATGCAGAGACAAGACAACCCCTGCCTAAATGCCACCGCTAAGTGGAAGGCTGGACTTCACCTTGGCATCCCCTCCCTAGCACCTGCCTCCCCAAACTTACTGCCTTGCTGGCTTCATCCCAACTTGGCCCCCGCCAGGACAGGTGTCTGGCTACAAATTAAACAGATTTGCTGTCCGAGGTCAGATTGCTGCTTTTGTCTTCCCTCCTGTCCTGCTCCAAGGTCCCTGGTTTTATGCCAGGATAATTAAACTCATGGAGACAGAAAACATTGCCGGGAAGAGAGATCTGTCTACACAGGATGAAATGTCCTCAGCTGGCACAAAGTCCACTGCCTCATTCAGAGGCCCACGTTCTGCCCAAGGGTTGAAAGGGGAGAGGGAAACCCACCAATGGGCTACTCTAGCCTGTTTAATTCTTTTGTTCTACCTCCCCATGGCTGGGTGGGCAGACAGCCCAGAAGGAGGTAGGACCAACACAAGTTCACCCAGCGCATGGGGGACAAAGAGAAGACTCAGATTCACATAACCTGACTCCAGTGGGATGGCATTTTCTAAGTCTTAGTAACTCATGACTCAACGAATGATGGGCTAATTTTTATTTTTTGAGACAGAGTCTCACTTTGTCACCCAGGCTGAAGTGAAATGGCATCATCACAGCTCACTGCAACATTAAACTCCTGGGCTCAAGCCATCTTACTGCCTCAACTGAGTATCTGGGACTGCAGATGCCACCACCAAGCCCAGCTCATTTTTCTATTTTTGATAGAGATGGGTCTCTCACTTGCTCCGGTTGGTCACTGAGGTAATATTTATTATCTCCTGTATATCAGACCCTATGCCTAGTGGTCAAGACATATAACCCCTCAATGTCATGTCGTTGATGTCAAACCCCATTTTACAGATGAAGAAACTGAGGCCCAAGACTTCAGGTCCCCTGCCCAAGGTCACAGAGTTAGCAAGTAAGCCTGCAATGCCCATTAGCAATCACTCTCACATTCTTTGTTCTGACAACTTCAGGATGCCACAGGACCTCTGAATTTTACTCCTGTCATTGAAGGAACCACTAGCCCTTCCCATCTCTCAAAACTTAAGGAAAGGGGCAGTCCCCACCCCTGCCTCCCTGCCGGGGGAGCTTTGTCCTATCATCTACATGTATGTAGCAAACAGGCCTTGTCATTCATTACTAGTGGGACTACAGATGGACACACAACCTGGAGGTGGGATTCAGAGGCACTGTTTAGCAAAACTCCCCATGCGTCTGTGTGCGATTACAGGGAAGAGCCACCATGCCCAGGCTTGAATTAATTTTCGTGTACGGTATGGGGTAGGGGTTGGAGGCTCATCTTTTTTCCTCCGCATGAGTAGCCTGTCATTCCAGCAGCTTTTGTTGAAAACACTTGCCTTTTGCCATTGGATCATCCAAAAGCAAATAATCGTGTGTGTTGCGGGGTGGGTGTCTTATTCTGGGCTCTGTATTTTCTCCCAATGATCTATTTGTCAATCCTTATTCCAATACAACCTGTTTCGATTACTATAGATTATTTGACATGGATTTCAAAGAGCAAAGTCCATGCAGCATCAGCTCTGTATACAAACTTCCAGCAGGGCCTTGGAAGCTGGCAGGGCATTAGAAGCATCCATGTATTCTCTGAGGATTCATCCATGGATGAATGCTGCTAGAATCTAGCATCTCCACTATGAGACTAGGACACATCTCATTCTTGGGGTGCCACCAAATCATAATTCCTGAGTAGCTGGGATTTGTTGATTGGTGTTGTTTCATTTATTTATTCACCATACATTTGCCTAGCACCTATTATGTGCCAGACCCCATGGTATAGGTACTGAAGACTCAGAAGTGACCAAGATAAACTCAGTTCCAACCATCATGGAGATCTGTCTAGCAGAGGAAGGGAATGTTGAAACAAATGGACAAGAATATTGCAAATAGGCTGGGCACATTGGCTTATACATGTAATCCCAATGGTCTGGGAGGCCAAGGCAGGAGGATTGCTTGAGTCCAGGAGTTTGGGACCAGCCTGAACAACATAGTAAGACCCCGTATCTAAGAAATAAAAATAAAAACTAGCTGGGCAGAGTGGCACATACTTGTAGTCCCAGCTACTTGGGAAGCTGAGGCAGGAGGAATGCTTGAGTCCAAGAGTTGGAGGTTGCAGTGAGCTATGATGATGCCACTGCATTCTATCTATGTAACAGAGTGAGACCTTGTCTCAAAAATCAATTAATAATCAATAAGTAAATAAAAAACAAAAAAAGATGAGACTTGAAGGGTGAGGTGGAGACTGGACAAGGAAGACTAGTGCTCCAGGGTGTGTGAACATCTTAGGCAGATATCCTGTGGTAGGAGGGGTTCGTGTGTCTGAAGAAGAGGAAAGGATGGTATAGCTGGCATGAACAGCAGGGTGAAGAGGGAACAGGGCTGATGCTAGTGGGGCTTGTAGATCACAATGAACAGTTTGCATTTTATTGCCTGAGCCACAAAGAGCCTGGCCCATTTGGGTTCCCCCCAAACAGTCCCTAAGACAAGGATTTTAGGAAAAGTCATCACATATGTGGGAGATGATCCCAGGAGGCCTCAGGAGAGGCGTGGGAAGGTAAGAGAGGGAAGAGATGTGGCAAATAGGCAGGTGGGATTCAGTTCCACAGGGGACCTCTGGGAGGCATGAACTTCAGAGTTTCCCACTCTAAGGACAAGGGAGCTGGGGTATTGATGCACCCACCAATGCACCATTGGTTCAGGGCTGCTGGCAGGAATAACATGAATTCTGTGACACTTCCAGCCTGCCACAGGCGGTGGCAGAGCATCCTTGGGCAGAGAGCCAGAGCTGGAATCCCAGCCAGCACTTCCGGGGAAATGGTGAGGGCCCCAGGGATCTAAGCAGGCAGCCAATGGTATCAGCTCCAGAGCCTGGAGAGCTGCACTGGCAAATATGAGAGCTGCCAGCTACTTGTGAATATTTAAATCCATTCAAATGAAATAAAATAAAATAATTCAGTTCCTCACTCACTGTAGCCACAAGTACTCTATAGACATGTGGGGGTAACCATGTTGGATGGCAGAGGTCTAGAACATTCCCATCATCCCAAAAAGTCCTATTGGACAGCCCAGTACTGGAAGACATTAAGCAAGAGAGTGGAATGATCCAGTTTAAGCTCTGAGAAGATCCCTTTAACTGGTAAAGAAAACAAAGTTGGGAACCTTGGGAGGTATTTGGGGCAAGCATCTAGGCTGGAGATGATACAGGCTCAGACTGTTGCAATAGCAGTAAGGCAGGAGCAAAGCCATTTAGAAGTAGCATCACCAGGAAGTTCTGACCACTTTGACATGACAGGTAGGTGGGGAAGAGGATGAGGGGGTGATACTAGACACTCCGCTGTGACAAGCAGAGATGGGGCCCAACAGGAAAACTAGATTCAGGGCAGACACTGAACTTTGTCAGGGTCCTGATGGGTCTGAGGAGTCAGGGAGGTGCCCAGGTGGCAGCTGTACTCTAATGGCAGAGCCCTGGGCAGACATGAGCATCTGGGCCCAGGGGGCGTTTTAGCCACAGGCCAAGATGACTACTGCTGGGCTGTGATATAACTTGTCAGGTGGAAGCTGAGCCTGGTCCCCAGGCTTAGAGACTCAGCTCGCCTAAATGCTAACAAGTTTTGCCTCTAAATGGTGGCGGTGCGTGTGTGTGTGTGTGTGTGTGTGTGTGTGTGCACATGTTTAATTCTGGAATGAATTTAATTCTAATTCCGCCAACTTTGGGGATGGGAAACAGCTGTCTTAATGAGTTAACAGTGGGTTTAAAATAGCAAGCATCTGTTCACTGTCTGAGCCAGCACCCGCCGAGGCCACTCTGGGGCTTCAGGGCTCACAATTCTGGGGTCCCTGGTGATGGTATAGAATATTGGGCTCTGGGGATGGTATAGAATATTGGGCTGGAAGTCCCGAGACCCCAGCGCTGGTCAAGTTAATTCCCCTGCCTGGGATCTCGGGGCCAAACTTGAGCCAAACCTTGTACAGGGCCTTTAGTATCCTGAATGGGCTAGGCTGGCCCCTTGCAGTAAAACAGTAAGTGCATACTTACCCCTTCAGATGCTTCCCGGCTGAGGGGCCAGTACTGCCCTGTGCCTCAGTTTCCCCATCTGTGAATGGAGGTGTTGTCCGAAAGTTGAGAGGTATTAACACGCGGCAAATGGTATATGACTGTGACGGTGCCAGGCAGACAGTAAGTCCTATGTAAATATGTAACAAAGTTTTAAAAATATAATCAGGCTTTTAATGACAGGCATACATTCTGTGGGACGCGTTGTTGGGCAGTTTTGTCATCACTTGAGCACTGCAGGGTCACTGACACTAACCTAACTGCACGGCCTACTGCACACCCAGGCTGTATGGGGTGTCCTATTGCCCCTGGGCTACGCTCCTGCATGTCGTGTTTTTGCGCTGAATGCTATAGGCACAATGGTGAGTATTGGTGTCTCTAGATATGTCTAAACACAGAAAGGGCACAAGAAACATACAATAAAAAAAGATAAAAAATGGGCCGGGCGTGGTGGCTCATGCCTGTAATCCCAGCACTCTGGGAGGCTGAGGCAGGAGGACCATTTGAAGCCAGGAGTTCAAGACCAGCTTGAGCTAGAGCAAGACCCTGTCTCTACCGAAAAATAGTAAAAATTAACTGGGTGTGGTGGCGGGTGCCTGCAGTCCCAGCTACTCAGGAGGCTGAGGCAGGAGGATCATTGAGTCTAGGAATTTGAGAATTTGAGGTTGCAGGAAGGATGCCACTGCACTCCGGCCTGGGTGACAGAGTATGGTCCTGTCTCAAAAAAAAAATCCGTAAAAAATGGGACACTTGTATAGGGCACTGACTGTCAATGAAACTTTCGAAACTACTATAAGTTTCTCTGGGTGAGTCAGCGAGTGAGCGGTGGATGAATGCAAAGGCCGAGGACGTGGTTGTACATGCAGTACTGGTGTATATTATTTACGTTTGGGCTACACTAAATTTATGCAAAAATATTTTTCTTTCTTCAATAACAAATAAACTTTTGCTTACTGTAACATGTTTACTTTATAAACTTAGAAATGTTTTAAAACGTTTGTACTCTTTTGTAATAACATTTATCTTAAAACACAAACATATATTTTCTTTCCTTATATCCTATTTCTATAAGCTTTACTCTGTTTTTAAATTTTTTATTTTATTTTTTTACTTTTTAAATTTTCTGCTACAAATGAGCACACAAAGACACACATCAGCCTAGGCCCACTCAGGGTCAGGATCATCAGTATCATTGTCTTCATCTGCACCTCTTGTCCTACTGGAAGGTCTTCAGGGGCAACAACACCATGGAGCTGTCACTTCCTATGACAACAATGCCTTCTTCCGGATACCTCCTGAAGGGCCTGCCTGAGGCTGTTTCACAGTCAATTTTTTTTTTATAAGTAGGAGGAGTATAATCTAAAACAATGATAGCCAGGCATTGTGGCTCAGCCTATAATCCCAGCACTGAGTTAAGGATCTTAAAATGGGAGGTCATCCTGGATTACCCAGGGGGCCGTTGTTGTTACAGGGTCCTCATAGGAGGCAGGAGGGTCCGAGGCAGAGAGAGACTGGAAGATGCTGCACCGTTGACTCTGAAGGGAGGAAGGAGCCCCCAGCCAAGGGATGTGGGCCGCCTCTAGACACTGGAAAGGCAGGAGATGGGTTCTCCCCTGGGGCCCCCAGGTAGGATCAGCCCTGCCACACCTTGGTGTTAGCCCAGTGAGGCCCATTTTGGACTTCTGACCTCCAGAAGGGTAAGATAATAAATGTATGGTTTTAGCTCAGCACCGGTAGCACAGTGGTTATGGCGCCAGCCACATGCATTGAGGCTGGCAGGTTCAAACCCAGCCTGGGCCGGTTAAACAACAATGACAACTGCAACAAAAAATAGCCAGGTGTTGTGGCGGGCGCCTGTAATCCCAGCTACTTGGGAGGCTGAGGCAAGAGAATCTCTTGAGCCTAAGAGTTGGAGGTTGCTGTGAGCTGTGATGGCATGGCACTCTACCGAGGGCAACATGGTGAGACTCTGTCTCAAAAAAAAAATTATAAAATAAAAATAAATAAATAAATAAATGTATGGTTTTAAAAACCACTGTGTGGTCATTTGCTCCATACAGTCATCACAGGAAATTGCAGCCACTTTTTTTTGAGACAGAGCCTCAAGCTTTTTTTTGAGACAGAGCCTCAAGCTTGAGGCTGTCATCCCGGATAGAGTACCATGGCATCACAGCTCACAGCAACCTCCAATTCCTGGGCTCAAGCGAGTCTCCTGCCTCGGCCTCCCAAGTAGCTGGGACTACAGGCGCCCGCCACAACACCCGGCCATTTTTTTTTTTTTTTTGGTTGCAGAAGTCATTGTTGATTGGCAGGCCTGGGCTGGATTCGAACCTGCCAGCTCAAGGTGTACGTGGCTGGCGCCTTAGCCTGTTGAGCTACAGGCGCTGAGCCACTGCAGCCAGTTTTAATGGTTTCTATGTCTGACCTCGGGGCTGCCTATTCCTTGGAGTAGCTACATATAGCCCTACCTCACCTACCCCAGCTCTCTAGTTGAGCCAGTGGTCTGTGTCCCAGAACAGCCAGGCCACTGAGGGTCTGCCAGAACCCACAGATGTACCCGGAACCTAATGTCCTTTCTGCCCAGGGATCGCTATTGAACACTCAGCAAATCTGCCTGTCCATGGATGGCTGGTAGCCACCAGTGTCTACAGACGGAGCCTCCCCACCCAGACCCTTATTCCTTTTAGTCCAATCACAAACATTGTGAATGTTCTAGAACACCTTCAAACCATACAGGAGAGGGGGTAGAAGACAGTGGAGGTAAGCTATCAACAGCATGCCATGTCTGGCCCCCAGATCAAGAGTTGCTGGTTTTGATTTTCAGTTAGTCAATAATGTTTAAAGATCTAGAAGTTTCCTATAGGTCTAGAATGGTGGCTTCCTTTGAAAGGAATATTTATGTCCATAGATATTTATCTCCATGTATCCTGTTAGCTTTTCCTTTTTAAAAGTAATAGTACAGTTTTCTGGTTCCTTTTTTTTCTTTGAGACAGAGCCTCAAGCTGTCACCCTGGATAGAGTGTGGTGGCATCACAGCTCACAGCAACCTCCAATTCCTGGGCTCAAGCGAGTCTCCTGCCTCTGCCTCCTAAGTAGCTGGGACTGCAGGCGCCCGCCACAACGCCCGGACGTTTTTAGGTTGCAGCCACCATTGTTGTTTGGCAGGCCCGGGCTGGATTCGAACCTGCCAGCTCAAGTGTACGTGGCTGGCGCCTTAGCCCGTTGAGCCACAGGCACCGAGCCAAGTTTTCTGGTTCCTTAATGAGTTAAATGTAGAGTCATATATTACCCAGCAATTCCATTCCTGGGTATATTCTCTCTGTCTTTTTTTTTTTTTTTTTTTTTTTTTTTTTTTAGATAGAGCCACAAACTGTCACCCTGGATAGAGTGTCATGGCATCACGATTTTTTGGTTGAAATCGTCATTGTTGTTTGGAGGTCCTGGGCTGGATTTGAACCCTCCAGCTCAGGTGTACGTGGCTGGCACCTTAGCCCATTGAGTCACCGACGATGAGCCCCTGGGTATATTCTCAAGAGAATGGAAGACAGGTAGATCCAACAACAACTTGTACACATATGATCCTAATAGCTGCGTGTTTCCCCTGGATGAGTGGATAAACAAAACATGTGCTGCCCACACATTGGAATATCACTCAGCCAGGAAAAGGAAGGAGGCTCTGATGCAGGCTACAAAGTGGGTGAACCTTGAGGACATCATCCTCAGTGAGAGAAGCAGACAGAGAAGGACACACAGTGTGTGACTCCATTTATATGAAATGTCCAGAACAGGTAGATCCACGGAGACGGGAAGTGGATTCGTGGTTCCCAGGACCTGGGGAGGGGAATGGGGAGTAACTGCTAGTGAGGATCAAGTTTTTTGGGGGGGGTAACGAGAATGTTCTGGAACATGATATGATAGGGGTGATGACTGCACAACATTGTGAATGCACCAAGGGCCTCTAATGGTAAATGTTATTATTGTGTGCATTTAACCACAACAAAAATATTCCAAGTTTCTTTAAAATAACCATGCCTTGAGGATACTGAGTTTTCTTATGGGGTGATGAAAATGTTTGGGAACTAGAGAGAGGGGATACAACATTAGGAATGTAAAATCTCACTGGAGTGTACCCTGTCAAATGGTTAATTTCGAATTATGTGGATTTCACCTTTAAAAAAAGTAGTAATAAAATAAAACAAAGTGGGTGGCGCCTGTGACTCAAAGGAGTAGGGCACTGGCCCCATATACCAGAGGTGGTAGGTTCAAACCCAGCCCCGGCCCAAAACTACAAAAAGTAAATAAATAAATAAATAAATAAAATAAAACACAGCAAAATAGCCTCCCTGCCACAATCCCCTTCCCTAAAAGGACCCCCATAGACAATCTGGTGCAGACACTTCCCAAATGTTCTCTTTCAGGTCATTGTTCTGCCATTTCCACCAGCCACTGTCCATGAGTCCTGGACACAAGTCCTTGTCTGGTCATGCACCTGACCTAACACCTCATCCTTTATCACAGCTGCATAGTCTTTCTTTTCATAGATGACACCTTGTGTGATGGATTTCTTTGATGCTGAAGTGAAGGCCTTTGGATACATCTCTCTGTGGCTCTAGAATGGAGGCAGAGGCCGAGTGTGGTTTATTTGGAATTTCAAATGATTCTGCTGATACCTCCCACTGTCACCACAGGGGTGAGGGCTCTTGTTAGAAGGCTCCTGCCCTCTCCAGAGTTCCAGAGCTGGCTGGGGGCCCACGACTCTCTTCTTTGGCCTTCAGGCTGCTGCTCTGCCCTACCCCCAACTATTTCCCACACTTAACCAGAGAGGGCTGTTTATGCATAAAGGAAATCAAGTCCCTGTCGCTCATAACCCTGCCAGGGCTCTCTAATGCCCATTGGATAAAAACCAAAGTGCTCCCTACAGCCCACCAGGCCCTATGATCTGCCCTGTCCCTTCCCTGCCCATCCTTCCTCCCTCTGTCCTCCTCCTCACTCTGCTCCAGCCACACAGGCCTCCTTTCTGGGCCTCTAACATGCCAGGCACAGTCCTGCCCCAGGGCCCTTGCACAGGCTATACCCCCTGCCTGGAATGCCCCCCCCTTACTCCCCCTTGGCTGAGTAATTCCTCCTCATTTTTCAAGTCACAGCTCCATGTCATGTACTTCTTGGGTACTTATTGAGGATAGAAAGGTGGGGGTTAGGGTGTCTGAGAGAGGTATGTGCTTGTCTGTCCAAGATAAAAGCCAGGCATGGGGTGGGGTTGGGGAGTGGGGTGAGGGCAGGGCTGGGAGATGTGCACTGTAGGCTGAAGAGTCAACTGGGGCTGGTGTGGGGGCAACTGGCCCTGGGATTTGTGCACCCCCTCACCAGCCCCACCCCCCACCCGTATGTGGGCTCTCCCACGTCAACACTCGCCAGAGATGCGGGAAATATTTTCTCTCCGGCTGACACTTTTGGCAAAATACAATTCCTCCAGCTTTTTTCCGTGCAAAAAACATGTCCATCAAAACCGTCCCTGCGGCACTTGTGGAAGAGGGAGGCCGCTGGATTTGGTCCGGGGATTGCAGAGAATGACTCCGGGGAGAAGGAGACGGCTGCCTTTTCTCCTTCTCTCTGCGGTTGGAGGACGACATAAAAACAGTAAGAATAACAGTAAAAAGGTGGCTGGCTGCGGAGTACTCAGTTGGGTCTGGACTTTCTGCTATCTATGCCCTCCCTGTGTGCCTGCAGGACTCCACTATTATTAGCTCCCTGTTTTAGACCTGGAAGCTGAGCTCAGAAAGGGGAAGACACTTCCCCAAGGTCACAGAGCAGAGCTGGGATTCAAATCCAGATACTACATGACCTTCCCAGGGATCCCTTGGAAGAACCTCTACCTAAGAGGGAGAAAGAAAAGCAACAGACACCCAAGGGGTAAGTATGCAAGGGCTCCAAGGACCCTCTATTCATCAGCTCCAGCAGTGGCCAGCGGCCCTCAGTTAAATTGGGCTGTGGCTGTGTCTTCTCCAACTAGCTCATCATCCTTCTCGCATACCAGTCCCCACAAACCCCTAAGTTAGGGACAAGCGTGGCAGCAACAGCAGCTGGCTCTGGAGAAAGGAAATAAGAATAGAGTTTGGGAACCAGGGACACCCAGAGTGAGAAAAGAGTAGGCCAACCCCCAGTCACAACACTCTTGGAATCAAGGAAGAGCATCCACCACTACGTAGATTCAAATTCAAATTCTATTCCTCACCTCCTGGGTAAACTCAGCCCTGCTATCTCATCCTGTGAACCTGGAGGGGCGCAGTGTAGATGTCAGACACATAAAGGTGGCAGCAGACAGTGGTTAAGAACCTGAAAAGTGAGTCTAATGGCTCAGGTTCAAATCTCAGTTCTGCCACTTTCTTGCTGGGCAACCTTAAGCCAGTTGTTTACCCTCTCTGTGCCATAGAGTCCCTGTTGGTAAAAGAGATATAAAAATAACTCCAACCTCCCAATTAAAAGTGTTGATGTTCCAAAACCACTTGGGATGGAGCCTGGGACACAGAGGTGGTTCTAAATGTGGAACGTGATTAGACAAGTGATTCCTGACCAGAGAATGAAGGAGCCAGGGCATGGGCTTCCCTCCCCACCCACCCAACCCAGGGAAATGTGTCAGGAAGATGGCCGTGGAGCCTCAGCCACTGCTTGCTCTCACGGTGAGGGATTGACTCTTCTAGAATGTCGCCCCTCCTCCTAGTTTCCATTGGGAGCCAGCTCGGCCGCATAAATCCCGCTTTACGGCTGTTATTGACGGGGAGCGGGGAAAGCAGCCTTAGCAAGCCCCAATTAATTTTCCCGTCTGGCATCTGTGTGCCGGGTGAATTTCTGAGCTCCTGCAGGGAGAGGGCACAGTGAGCTGGGGACAGGCCAAGCTGAGGACAAGGTCGTGAGCAGGCAAGGCTATCCTAGCCTCCCATTCTAGGAGCACTGTTGAAGGAGTCTCAGGCTCTTATCTGGAGAGTAGAATGACTCCAAACCCTATGAAGGGAGCAAGGCTTGTGATTTTTAATTAAGACAAAAAAGAGGAGGCATTTGAGAAAAAAACCGAAAAAGGTGAGAAAGGCTGCTGTGCGGCTTTCTGAAGGAATAGTTTGCTAGCAGAGGGAACAGCCTGTGCAAAGGCCTTGAGGACTGTGCCTGGTCTTTTGGAGGCACAGTGATGAGGCCGTGAGGCTGCAGCTGAGCGAGGAGTGGGAGGGCAAAGAGGGGAGGGGACAGGGCAGTGGCCTGGTAGGTCTTAGGGAGGACTTGAGCTTTGACCTGAAGGGAGGCGGGAGCCATGGAAGGTGATGGACAGAAGAGGGACAGGCCTTGACTTGGGTGCTCACAGTTGCCCTCTGGCTGCCGTTTAGAGAACAATTGTTGGATCCAGTTATTAAATTCTCCCTGTTGCTGGCCCGAAGCTGTAAGCTGGATGCCTCTTTGTTCCTTAATTATTTTTTATTCTTTGGTAGAGATGGAGTCTTACTATGTTGCCCAGGCTGGTCTTGAACTCCTGGCTGTAAGCAATCCTCCATGCAGTGCTCTCACTGCTGCACTATATCGGGGTCCTGCCCTTAGGTCCAGCCACCAGTGCTTAGGGCTGGGAGTGTCTGAGTCCAGTTCTTTTCCAACTCAGCCTGGGGACCCCCTACTCAGACTCTGCAGGGTCCTAGCATCCTTGGACTGGGGACATGGGACAGACGGGTGCCCAAGGCAAGCTCCTGAATCCACCCTGCCCCCTCCCCCAGGGACTATCTGGGAAGACAGCCAATTAAGAGCAAATCAATTAAGCAAACTCCACTCTGGCTGCTGCCCTATTATTCTGACCTCAGCCGAGGAGCTCACATACTGGCCTGGAAGATTTAGGTTCAAGTAAATGCACTTGCGGGCAGATCTGAAAAGGGGCTCCAGGATCAGGAATCCGCACAAAGAACTCTGACCCGGGCCCCTGGGAGCCTGTGATACTTAGTTTGTATAATCTGATTCCCCTTGGGGAAGACAGTGGGAAGGTACTGTGTGAGCAAATGATAGGAGGGGGAGGGAGCCATAGAAAAGCAAGCCTGTTCTGCAGAGGACGCACTGCTCAGTGTGACTAAGAATGTGAAGGGAGCAGTGGGGAAGAAGGCTATAATTTGCTCATTTTATGTGTCAATCAAGTGATGGAGGTTACTGTTTCTTTGTCACACGCTCTCTGAGAAATTTGACACCTGAAAAGGAAATATCAAAATTCAGGCTTTTTCCCTGCCAGGCTCAAACTTGCAGCTATCTTCTTAGGGCTTCTACATGGAGCTTGAAAACAGAGCAGAGACAGTGAGAGACATGAGCTCCTGGATCTAGCCATTCCTGAAGCTCATATACACCTAGACTTTTGTTACAACCTGGGCATTTATGAATATGGCGTCCATGTGGTACCAATAATGCTCTTGCCAAATATTTTTCTTTTTTTTTTTATTTCAGTTTGATATGAGCGTACAAATGTTTAGGTTACATTATTTTCATTCCTAAGGTGAAGTTCAAGTTGTAGTTGAGCCCTTCACCCAGGGGGCATGCTGAACACACCAAATATTTCTTGATCTTTACCTTCTGAGATATGGAAGATTAGATTCTTATTCAGCAATTTTCACTCAACCTCTCCCCAAACTTTATGGGAGGAATATACTTCTCTGTCTTACTGGCATCAAGCCCAGCTATGTGACTTGCTTTGGTCAAGGCGATGTGAAGAGAAAAGAGAGTGTGCCCATTCTGAGCCAAGATCTTACAAGCCACTGCCTGTTTCCACATGTCTTCTGTGTTCCTGTATTTAGCCATGGGACAAAAATGCCTTGAGGGCCACTGATCCAAGAAGATGGGAACACATGAATGGGATCTGAACACAATTCACAGGTCAGGACTGAGCCCAGACATGAGAGTGAGAAATAAATGCTCGTGGTGCATACCAAAGAGATTTGCTAGGTGTATGTCATGCAGTAGTGACTGACTATTACATGGGCACATTTTAGGATTGCACTTCCTGGCTTCTGTGATAAGTTGGGTGTAGCGGTTTGACAAATTCTGGCCAATGGAAAATGCCTTGTGTAACTTACAGGCCACAGCTAGTAAGACACTCTTTAGAATTCTCTTTCCTTCTGCCACAGAGATCAGCAATATTCCAGACAGTTGCTGCTATATCAGCCAGGGTCCCAGAGTGAAGTGACATGGTGGAATCTCCCTAGCCCAGAATACCACAATGCGTACAAAATGCAAGTGAGACATCAACCTTTGACATTCTAGCCACCCAGACATGGGAGCTGTGTATTATTGCAGCAAAACCAAGCCTATTCTAACTGATACAACAGGAAGGGAGTCTGAATGGTTGGGACAGAAATGTGGCAGAAGGAGGCACAGATCCTAGATAAAAAACAAAGACTCCAGACCCTGATGGGCATCATTTACCAAGCCCCTGCTATGGTCCAGACGTTATGCTCAGCATTTCTTTGAGTTCACTTAATTTGCACACCCATGTTCTGGGATAAGAGGTACTATCGTGTCCATTTTACCAGCCAAGAAAATAGCCTCAGAAAAGGACTTCACTCACTCAAGGTCACATAGCCAAGAAGTGATAGAGCTGGAATTTGCAGCCAGACCTGTCTGATTTCAGAGTCTGCCTTTTCCCACAACCTAGCTCCCACTTGGCCATGAACTCCAAAGATCTGAAGCTCCCTAATTTTTTTTTTTTAATTTTTGTTAAATCATAATTGTGTACATTGGTGCAATCATGGGGCACAATGTGCTGACTTTATATACAATCTGAAATATTTTCATTGAACTATTTAACACAGCCTTCATGGCCTTTTAATCACTATATGAAGACATTTGTATTCTACA